>JAPKLX010002411.1:0-13383 GCA_026898415.1 Leonotis leonurus
TACGGTATGACAAAATATTTTCGGTATGCCGTACCGACCCACCCCTAGACTGTTACTGTTACCTTCTTCTTTTTTCTTCGATATGTAGTATTTGAATTTTAAATTTGAAAGCGGGTACGGTATTCTATATAATTTAAAAAAAAACTATTAATTTTCAGAATATGATTTGTCTATTATTCCTTGTATATATATAATGTAAGGATAATAATGTGGTGATATCCCTATTTTTAACTGAATTAATTAGATTCAATTTACATTTTAATATTTTATTGATTTGTTTTAAAGGAGTATTATTTGAAAATATCCTATTGTGTGATCTGGAAATAGGATTAGAAAGTGATTAATTCTTAAAAAGGAAATAATATTTGAAAGGAAATCCTAAATATTTGTACGAAATTCCCTCATCTTAATCCTTCTAATCTATTTTTGGTGCTCTCGATAATTGAAATGCAAATTAAAATCTACGAATTAAAAGTAATAATAAATGTATTACAAATGAGGTAATTAAGATGTAAAAAATAATTTCCACAGAAGGAATTAAAAGATGTTAGGTGCATATTCTGTTTTAATGAAACATGAATTGATGTGTACGTATGAGTTGAAAATGATTGCTTCGCTTCAAATACACAGTATTTATACTATTATTATTAACAGTTAAGTTATATAATATCTTCTCATCCTTATCCACCTTTCTATTTCGAATGCAAATTTTTTGTTTTACCTTATTTCACAAGATTGTTTATTTTTTTTCTCATACCCGAAGAAGAATAACAGAACTAAAAACAGAAAAATAAGATAATGGGTTAGAAGAGATTTATTTCAAGTCAAAGCGACCCAATAATATTAGTTGAGTTGGGCAAAACCAGATTATAAATAATTGTGATCTGTATAATATCTATTTTATAAGATTTTTCCTCTTTATATGTTGGTTTCTTATTCTCTATTTCATACTTAAAAAAGAAGTAATCACATCCATACTGCCAAAATGATAAATACAATTTTGACACACCAACATACACAACATAACCGTTTTTATATGTATATATATATATATATAGTGAGATTCATATTTTTAAAGAAATTAAGACCATCAATACATTTAGACTTGATGATTAAGATTGATTAATTAAATTTAAATATTTTTTATTATTTTAGGAATATGAAGAATATTTTTTAATGAAAGACATAAAGGATATCATAATTATTGATTTATTAAAATGAAAGGTTAATTCTTTATTATATGATCCAAAATATATATATATATATATATATGAAAGAGATCAAATAAAATGGTTAGTACCAGTTAACTAAAATTAAATTTTGACTGTTAAATTATTTAGATCAATGATACATATTAGAATTTTGGTATATATCTGATTTAAAATATTTTATCCCTAAAAACAGATAATTTGTAATTCTTTCTAACTAGAGTTTTATTATTAGGGTATAGTTTAATTATATTCATTGGATGTGTTGGTCCCGAAAGAGCTAGTTTGGTGTATGGGAGGAGGGGGGGGGGGGGGCGGCAAATACACCAATTCCAACTTTTTAGGTTTTCTTGTTTTTGTTTTTGATAGATAAGGTTTAAGCAATCTTAGAATATAAGAATATAAGAAGACTTGGATTAGCAAGAAGATTCTTCGTATTTAAGAAGAGTCAACTTAGCTCAAGTATACCTTAAGTGTAAAGTAACAGTTAATTAAGAAAAACTTTACAAGTTAATCTTGATTAATGTTGTGTGCGGAATTCGGTGGTTAATGCTCTTTTGTTGAAAACGTTTTCTTAACCAATATATTAGAGATAAACAAGTTTAATGCGATTATGAAGAAGATGAATATGAAGTAAAACAGAAAGTAAAGAACGCAAGAGTTAACGTGGTTCGGGATAAACTTCCCTACGTCCACGGCTCGATCAAAGCTAGATCGAAATCAACTAATGTCTCCTTTCTTTTTACTCGTTGAGTACGAGCCACAAGCTTTATCAAAACTAGATAAATACTTGTGATTACACTTCTTCTAGATTGAAAACTACAATCTAAAATAATACAACCTTCGGATCAAAACTAGATCCTAAACTTTGAATAATGTAAGAACAAATTTCCAGAAAGTAATCTTCAATTGATGAACACTCAGAGAATTCGAAGGCGGAGTGTTTATAACGATGAGAGCTTTGAAGATATTTGAGCAGAGTTTAGGCTTTGATTGCTTGAATTCTCGTGCTACTTTCTGGAAGTGAAGGTGGTATTTATAGCCTCAATGAAGAAACTATCCGTTGGAGACGATTACCTCTATCTTCAACGCATTAATGGCGGCATTAAATGCATGTCAGTGTTGTTGAAGCACGCGCTGCCAGGTTGAGAGTTGTTACCACCTTTTACGCGATTTCCCAATGTGTTGCCATACTGGTAATGATTTATTGTACAGAGATATTTGAAATTCTTGTACATCATTCCTTAAAGTATGTTGTTGATGTGACAACACGCAGAGTGGTTGACTTATGACTAATTTAGGTAAGTCGGCAGTCCACCATAATGATAAGAAGAGCTTCCTCTCGCGCTGTATGTTTGAACATGTGCTCTTCGTTTCTTTTGATTTGAACAGCTCGCTGTTCCTTCGTGATATGAGCAGCTCGCTGTACCTTTGCAAACATAAGTTCTAGTTGCTGTTGGCAAAGTCTTGATTCACTTGCTGTTTGTAAATCCACGAGTACTCGCTGTCAAATACTTGGTCACTAGCTGTTGTGGCCATGATTACTCGCTGTCAGGTTTTGTTGAGTACTTGCTGTTGTTAACCACTGTCTGCTTCCTGCTTTATTGAACACAGCACTTTGAACACAGCTCGCTGTAGATTCAGTTGTTGTTGAAGTCACTAGCTGTCTAAATAATCTGAGTCAAGCTGTTACCATTTGAACAGCTAACTGTCGAAAACGCTATCTGCCTTCTTTCCTCATGATTGTTTCCTCCTTTCTAAGTACAACTAAGGCAATATGAACAGATAGTGCTTTCATCGTCTATCTGTTTATTTTTACAAACATTACTTAAAACTAAGATCTTAACAGGTAGATCAAAATAAGTATGACAGCGGCCTGTCTTTAAACAAAGAACATATTCTAGTTCTAAATAAGAATCTTGCAGTGTGAAACTAGAATACTTATAATAAAATGTGTCCAGGAAAGCTTGTAAGAATAATACAGATAGTAAAACTATACGATCTGCTTCTTTTTATAATTTAGCATATTCCTTAACAGAGGACATCAATTACTAGTCTTTAGAGATCAAGCTTTTAACTAAGTGTTGTTTCGAATAACATCATCAAAACAATATAAACTTGTTTCGAATAATATCATCAAAACAATATAAAACTATATAACAGATAGTAATGTTGAACTACAAACTCCTTCATTAATTGATTGAATCTCGCTGCTTTTGTGGAGTTTAGCCATGTCAGATTTTCAGGATCTTTGAATTGATATTTTTCGAAGAATTTAAAAACAGGATTGGTTGGCTCTTCTTCCTCCACAGGCGAGCCATCTTCATCTTCCTTGTATCTGACCTCCACCGCTTGCTGTTTCTCCTTTTCTGCTACAAACAGTTTTCGAAATTCTTCATTTTCAATTTGATCATGTTTGTAGCCAGCAAGCACCATTTCCTCCGTAATATTTTCTTCGCTGTAAACCCCTTTTCCTTTCTTTGCAGCAAGAGCTTTTGCCTCTTCTGCCCTCTTCTTCTCCTCATTTTCTTTTTCCAATTGCTTGGCTTCCGCTGCTTGTTTAGGATTTAGCTTTTTGGATCGAGCAGCAGGCTTCTTTTTCTTCTCCACTACCTGCCTTTCCTTCTGTTCTTCCTTTCCTTCCCCCTTTTCGACATCATCAAAATCCTTAGATATGATGAGTCTGAGGGAAGCAAGTTCTTCTTTTAATTCGTTGTATTTCTTCTCCATGTCTTCTTTGTGTTGAAGACAGGTAGTGATATTTGCAGTTGCTTCCTCCATCCTCTTACTTGAACCAAGGGCAAACGATTCTTGCTTTACAGACAGGTCGCTGTTCAGCTTCTTCATTTCTTTGATGGAATGTTGAATTTTCAAAGCATCATCCTTGGAAGCAAGTTTGAGAGCAGTGATTTGAGCAGGTAGTATCCCTTTGACCTGTGCAGGCAGCTGTTCGTTGAGCATAGCAGGGAGTACTTCCTTGAGCACAGATGGAATTGTGGTCTTTTCCATATCTAAAAACTGTTTTCCCACTCCCTCTCTCACTGTTTTGCACATCAGTTCACCAGCTGCCATCAGTTTCTTCTCGCATTCAGCAACTGTTTCTTTCTTGAGTTTGGACAGCTCACTGTCACTTTTGTCTTTGTATACATTAAACTCCTTCTGATGAGCATCTATCTTTGCATTTAGATCAACAGATAGTGATTTGTGAGCATTATCAAATTTGGCCTTTGCTTCTTGAATTTCTTTCTCAACAGCTGCCTGTAGCTGTTCTTGGTTTTCAACTTCTTTTACCTTCTTCGCTGTAGACGCTGCTTCATCCTGTCTGACTTCCTCATCCACTATTATTGTTTCAACCTTTGTCTGTGCTTTCTCCACATCTTTGACAGATGGCTTAGCAGGCACCATGGCAGATGAAAAATCAGCAGATTGAAAATCAACTGCTAGATCATACAGATCTTGCTCATTTGTGTAGAATGGAGCAAGATCGATATTAAGCACAGCTGCCTCCTCCTTCATTTTAGTAAGCACGTATGATCGGAAGAATTTTCATGCGTCAGGAATATCAATGAAACCGAAATAAGCAGTGAGCTTATTTTCCTCGATCTTCAGGTCGCTTAGTGTAAACAGGAGGAAAATGGCTTCCAAGATGTAGAATGGGCTATCTCGAATGTTGAGATAGACTTGAAGTCTTTTAGCCATTTCCAGTGTAGATGGAGTGAGTGAAATCCCAGGCATTTTCTTTTCAACATCTGCTGCCGCTGTCTCCTTCATCTGCTCATATAGCATGTGTGCTCCTCGTAGTGTATCCTCCTTGTCGACAGCGGGCTGTTGGGATTCAATATGAATAGCAACAGCGGGCATGCTGGTTCCTTGAACAGGTGGTTGTGGAGATATTGGTATGATGGTTGTGATTGGCTCAGCATCAAGAATTGTATCTTCAAGTTCATCAATCAGTTTACGTGCTGTGGGTTTCACTTGTTTCTTTTTCTTGTCTTCCTTCTCCTTCACAGGTGATGCCTTGGCCGTTTTCTTCTTTTTCTCCGCAGCTGGTCTTGCTTCACCAACTGCCTTCCTTTTGCCTTGCCTCTCAACAGCGGCCTGTGCTGCCGCTGCTTCACCCACTGTCTTGGGTTTCTTTGTTGGTAACTCCCATTCACTGTTGGACTTACCAATAAGAATCATTGCCTCTCTAAGTGACTCATCTGTCACTTTGCCAAAAATCTGAGCAGCTAACCCGAGAGACATCTCAATTTGATGCCTGGACTTGGGTAATATAGCATCTTGGCTAAAATCGACTGATCTGTTCCATGTATCTTTATTGAAGAAACCATCAATGATCGTGCTTAATTTGGTAGACAAACGAAGAGATCGTTTGACATGTAAGTGAACACACTCTCCATTCTTATTCTGCTTCATTTCAACTTGCTTTTCTTCATCAACTATCAATCTTAACAGTGCCCTGCTCCAGTTGATGTCCAGGTTGAGCAGCACAGCGGTCATGACTCTCAATTTAACCGGAGTTACTGCATCAAATGTTCCTTGATGTCCTAGGAACACTCTCTGTATAAAATCCAACAGCAACCGATAGACAGGTAGCATTATTCCCCTGTTGAATGCTTTCCCGTCCCATTTCATTGGTTTTGCCACGATCATAGAGACTGTTTCTACTATCTGCTCGTGAGTAATGCTTTCAAGCAATTCCCCTTCATCCACCAAGTTGTATGTGTGTAGAATCATATCAAGCACAGATGAGCGTGTTATCTCTCCTTTGCCTGTTCGAATCTCAACTGTGTATTCCTCGTTTTCTTCCTCCATCCAGGTGCAGAAGAAATATGCCACTTGACGAGGAAGGTAAAATCTTGGTTCTTTGGTGATAATTTTGTGAAATCCTAAACAAATTCACAAAATTTTGGGGTTATGAGAATAAGAAATTAACAGCGTGCTGTCAAATATATACTATGTATTTCAACAGCTAGCTGTTTAGTCAGATAGTAATAATAAGACAATTAGACAGATAGTAATTATACTCATTTAGGCATTTTAGTGAACACATATGGCTAGCTGATTGGTGATAATCATGTAATGGACAGAGAGACATAATCATGCACTGTGAAGCAGTATTAACAAAGAATTAGGCATTTTTAATCCAAAACATGCTTGAATTTTGAGATGTTGAAAAATCTAGAGAAAAATAATTAAACAAGCTTCACTATATGAGCGAATCAGAATTAAAAACTAAAGCTTAGTTCATGTATTTCTAAATACGATGTGCAACCTGAGCATGCTTGAATCTTCTCAAACAATTCATCAAGGAGTGTAAATCCATGATGATCTAATACGGCTCTAGGTTCGGGAGAAAGACGATTTTCGATTGTATGAAGCATTTGGGATGCGGGAACGGGTGAATCAGCTTTGGATGAAGATGCTGAGGCTTCGGAGTTTGACATTTTGGGTTTTGAAAGAGATTGTATGAAAGAGTTTTGAGTTGCAGAAAGCTTGGAGTTCAACAATGGAGTTTTGTGAAAAGAGATTGAGTAAAGGTGATGGCAGTTAATTTTACACATATATATAGGAGAATACTCAACGCACGGATTTAATCTCATTTAAAAAAGTTTTATTCTACGGTTGAGATTACTCCCTGAGATAATTGTTTTGCCGCTCAAATTCGATTAAGTGTTGTACGCCATTGTTTTGGTCATCCAAAAGGTCACATCACTGCCTCGATGCATGAACCGAGGTCTATTGCATTAAATGCGCATCCCTTTTTCCCTCATTTTATCTGACATAATCGTCGATTGATATTATTTAAATAACTATCACTCATTAGACATAACTATGTAAAGGTAATAATAAATGAGATGAATTTAATTCCCCCTTGGTTGAAGCCAACAGATAGTGAATTCGTTGTGGGACAGTTCGCTGTTGGTCACTTTTTCTTTGAGCCACTTGTTGGTCAGTTTGCTGACTTCTTTGTGAACCCATTTGCCTTTCAACAGCTTGCTGCCTCCAACAAACTGTGATTTGTGATATTAACAGCTTGTTCTTAATCAACAGCTCGCTGTTAATGATTTCTTTCTATTAGTGATTTTGGGAGGAATCTTCTAGCTGTTCCCCCTTGATTGATCATAACAGCTAGCTGTTATTTTGAACAGATAGTGAACAGATAGTGATGAGTGAAATAGAGGAGTAGCTAGATAACCAGTGTCTAAGGCATAAGCAGTTAGCGAGAAAAAGATGAAATGTTCTTGTAACAGATTGATGATTTTTACAACAGCTCGCTGTTGATTATTCATCGCTATCTGTTTTGACACAATTTATCTAACAGTTGTTCTAGATGAGTAGCTATTTAAGAGTGTAACAACTGATTGTTTTGTACCATTCACAATTTGTTGTTTACACTTGTACCTTCTTCGTTTAGGTTAACGAGACCTAATTTTCCGCATAGCATTTTAAAACGATCTTCTGCCAATGCTTTTGTGAGAATGTCAGCTCGCTGCACTTCTGTATGAATTTTCTCTATTTTGATGTTCTTCTTCTTTACGTGATCGCGTATGAAGTGATGTCGAACATCAACATGTTTGCAGCGAGTGTGGAGTACTGGATTTTGGGTGATGGCTATAGCACTCGAGCTATCACAAAATATGGAAACTGTTTCCATGTTGACTTCATAGTCTTTGAGTTGTTGCTTTAGCCATAAGATTTGTGCTGTACAGCTACCTGCTGCCATGTACTCTGCTTCTATTGTTGAAGTTGCAACAGATGTTTGTTTCTTGGAAAACCATGAGATGAGTTTGTTTCCAAGAAATTGGCAAGTGCCTGATGTTGATTTTCTATCTAGTTTGCAACCTGCATAATCAGAATCTGAGTACCCAGTTAGTTCAAAGTTGTCATCACATGGATACCACAAACCAATTTCTGTAGTGCCCTTGAGATATCTAAGTATTCGTTTAGCTGCTTCCATGTGAGATTCTTTTGGACTAGCTTGGTACCTAGCACAAACACCAACAGCAAAAGTAATATCAGGTCGACTAGCAGTTAAATATAATAAAGATCCGATAATACCACGATACTGTTTTGAATCAACTGCTTTTCCAAGTACATCTGGACCAATCTGTCCATTTTTCTGTATTGGCGTCTTTGCTGGTTTGCTGTCTTTTACTCCATATTTTGTGATGAGATCATTGATGTATTTTGATTGATTGATTAAGATCCCATCAGTGGATTGTTTGACTTGTAATCCTAGGAAGAAATTCATTTCTCCCATCATGGACATCTTGTATTTTTCCTGCATGAGCTTGCTAAATTTGTTACAAAGGAATTCACATTTTGATCCAAAAATAATGTCATCAACATAAATTTGAACTAAAAGGATATTATCTTAGACTTTGATTGTGAATAAGGTTTTATCCACTGATCCTCGCTTGAATCCAGATTGTAACAAGAAGGTAGACAGAGTCTCATACCAAGCTCTAGGAGCTTGTTTTAGACCATATACGGCTTTGATCAATCTGTACACCTTGTCTTCATTTCCTTCTTCAAAACCAGTTGACTGCTCCAAATAAACTTCTTCTTCTAAGATTCCATTGAGGAATGCACTTTTTACATCCATCTGGAATACTTTGAAGCGTTTATATGCAGCATAGGCCAGAAACAATCTGATAGCTTCTAGTCGTGCAACAGGAGCAAATGTTTCATCAAAGTCGATCCCTTCCTGTTGGCAATATCCCTTAGCGACTAGCCTTGCTTTGTTTCTCACCACTTCACCTGTTTCATCTCTCTTGTTCTTGTAAATCCATTTAACTCCAATCACACCTTGATGACTAGGTCGATCAACTAAATACCATACATCATTTCTTTTAAACTCATTTAACTCTTCTTGCATGGCATTAGTCCAATCAGCATCTTGTAAGGCTTCGTCCACATCTTTGGGTTCTGTATGAGACAGATAGCAGCTTAGTAATGCACTTTCACCATGCATTCTTCTTGTCTTGACTCTATCTGTTGGGTTCCCAACAATGAGATCAGATGAATGGCTATCTACCCATCTTCTTCGCCTTTTCATTTCTTCTTCTGTTACTTCGATTTCTAGTTCATCAGGTGGATTGTCGAATTCTGGATGATCTGTGATAAGTACATCAAAGAGATTGTTAGAATTTAAATCAATGCTTGATACTTCATTTACCAATTGTTGAACAGATGGCTGTTGAGTAGAGGGAGAGGGAGATTGAGTGTTTTGTTCATCAACACATGGTTGGTCATGTTCTAGTGTTCCCCCTTAATGTGTTCCCTCTTCATTTGTTAGTTGTCCATCTGTTCCCCCTTGCTATGGTGTATCTCCAGCAGGTTTATCAAAGCTCTCTTCTTCTCCTTCTTTTCGTGGACTCCAAAGAAGTATATCCTCAATTAGTGGATCTGTGGAGTTTCTTAAAGTTGTAGGTGAATATCCATCCTTTGAGGGAGCACAATCTGTTCCTGAAACCTCAAAGGTAGATTCATCAAAAACAACATGTGGTGTTACTTCCACAACAAGGGTTCTTTTATTAAAAACACGATAAGCTTTACTGATGTCAGAATATCCTAAGAAAATTCCTTGATCAGTTTTGCTATCAAATGTTTTTAATTGTGTTTTCCCATTGTTGTGAATGTAACACTTGCATCCAAAAGATCGAAAGTAAGTTATTCGAGGCTTCCTGTTATTCCATATTTCGTATGGAGTTTTTCCGTGGCGTAGAGTGATGACAGATCGATTTTGCGTGTAGCAAGCAGTGTTTATTGCTTCAGCCCAGAACTTCTTAGGAAGATTGATTTCGTTGAGCATTGTTCGAGCTGCTTCCTTAAGTGATCTGTTTCGCCTTTCCACGATTCCATTTTGTTGAGGTGTCCTAGCTGCTGATGTTTGATGTTGAATTCCCATCTTTGAGCAGTATGCTTCAATCATATGATTGATAAATTCAGTTCCTCGATCAGATCGAATTGTGACGATGGTTGTTGCCTTCTGATTTGATAATCTGTTCAGCAGGTCAGGCAGCTTTTCCAAAGTCTCCTTTTTCTTGTACATGAAAATAACCCATGTAAATCTAGAGAAATCATCTATAACAAAGAGAGTATATTTTCTACCGTTTACACTTAATGGAGATACAGGTCCAAAAAGGTCAAGGTGAAGAAGCTCTAGATTCCTTGAGGTGGAGTGAGCTGCCTTTGTTGGAAATGAAGCTCTTGTTTGTTTTCCTGCTTGGCAAGCTTCACACACATGATCTTTATCATAGACTTGAGCAGGTAGTCCTTCAACCAGGTTGTTTTTCACCAGCTTGTTGATGGACTTGAAGTTTAAGTGACTTAGTCGTTTATGCCATAACCAGCTGTTTTCTGCATTTGACTTTGTTACAAGGCATGTTTCAATATGTTCGTCCCATTACACAATATATAACCTGTCCTGTAAAATCCCGGTAAGAAGAATCTCTTCTCCTTCCAAATTCTTGACTAGACACTTGTTAGCTGTAAATTCTACTTTCTTATTATTAGCACAAAACTGACTAATAGAAAATAGATTATGATGTAGTCCTTCAACATATGAAACATTAAGAATAGTAGTGTTACCAACTTGGATATCACCATAACCTTTTGTATGACCCTTTGAGTTTCCTCCAAAGGTAACAGTTGGTCCAATGCACTCCTTGTAGTTGGTTAACAGTTCTTTACAGTATGTCATATGTTTAGAGCATCCGCTATCAAGTATCCATACTGCGCCTCGAGCTGTGCGCGTTCTTCTCATCAATCTCCTATCCTGCAATGAAAATTTATTTAGCTCCCCCACTGAACGAGGGTGCTTTGTTAGTAGACACCGTTCCTTTTGGAACCCAAATTTGTCTAATTATAGTAACATTTTGTGACGGTCTGATTTGTCTCCCACTAAAATCAATGTACACGATTTTCTTCTGGGCAGGTGGATGATTTTGCACTTGTTTCCTAGGAGCAGATGGTTTATGGTAGACAGGTTTTCTCTGGTTGAATGGCGGAGGAGCTCGCTGATGGTTGTACTGTTGAGCAGGTTGATTTAATCTTTGAGCAGGTGGTTTTCTTTGTTGAAAACCAATTCCTTGTGTAGTGAACCTTTGTTGTCGCTGTCCTTGATCCTTGATCAAGATTGCTTGCGGCTGTCTAGCATTATTGTTGAGGTTTACTACTTTGTCTTTTCCCTTCTCCTTGACAAAGTTTCCTTTAGGTGGACCTTTGTCAACTCCATCAAATCCAAGTCCTCCATGATCTGACGATCTGCTTTGCATATCATTGATGAGATGAACTCTGTCTGATTTTTTGTGGATGTAATAATTAAGCATTACACCAAAATTCTCCGCCTTGTTGTTGGCCGACGATTCTCTTTCAATCAAATCCGAGATTTTAGCATTAAGAGCGTAGACTTCTTCACTCTTGTTCTTTATCTGCAGAAGCATTGCCTTCTCTCTATCATTGAATGAAGCACTTACTTTCTTCATTTCTTGTATGGTGTTAGCCATTCTTCCGTTTTCTTTAATAGCGTGTTTGAACATCTTGTTCAACCTTGCATAATCTTCCATTAACTTAGAGAAATCTTCCATGGACAGGTCGTCCTCTTCTTCTACCTCTTCTTCTTCTTCTTCATTACCAGAATCATAAATAGGATGATTAGAAGAAATAGAATCTTGACAATTTACCTCAAGGTTGTCTAGTCCATTGTCATGGCCCATGAGGCATTCATCCCATTCAAGGTCAAGTTCGTTTGCCACAAATGCTTCGTCATTTTCGGTTGAGCTGTCGGAGAAGTGTTTGGGAGCAGATTGTTCTTCAGCAATCATTGCCTTGCGTTGCTCCTTGAGCTTTTGATCGCGTTTGCTTCTTAACTCTTCTCTCTCAGCCTGAGTAATGTCTGGACAGTCCGTCTTGAAATGTCCTTTCCTGCCACACTTAAAACAAGAGTATTCGGACAGGTCAGCTTTAACATAGGAAGTTGGCTTTACCTCATTCTTCCTATCGGGTCGACCACCAGGTCGATCTCTTCCTTTGAAGCTTCGATTATTGTCCTTGTATAGACGTTTGTACTTGTTTGCTCTCAATTCCATTCGTTGAAATCTTTGAGCCATAAGAGAGTATTCCTCAAAATAGTTCTTTGAGGGATAGTCCTCATCTTCTGATGTTGATGATTCTTTTACTATGACAACAGGTTGAGATTTCTTTACTATCTCCTTTTCTTTTAGCTTTGCCTTAAAAGCTGTTTCTTTGTCTTTGTTACCTGCAACAGATGGTTTGCTAGAGGGAGAGTTAGATGAACCATGAATACGATTGATTTCATATTCATTGCCAGTTAGCAAATCAAATAAAGCGTCAATTGTTAGAGAATTGAACTCTGGCATCATGGGATGCATTGCTGAGTATATCTCCCAGTTGGCAGGTAGAGCACGAATGATTTTGAGATTCATCTCACGTTGAGTATACTTGTTCTTGTCGATAGCAGTTATCTCAATTATAATCTCAGTGAATCTGTTCTTCATATGAGCTACCGTCTCTCCTGGCTTCATCTTGAACTCTTCATATTTATTACACGCAATGGACAGTTTGTTTTCTTGAATCACGTCCGATCCCAAGCTAATGTCTCTAAGCACATCCCACGTCTCTTTTGCAGATTTGAGACGTCGAATTTTGGCCAGATAGATGCCTCTAACTGTGCTTGAGATTAAACCTTTGGCATAGTCATCTAGGCCAGCTTCTTTCTTTTCTTCGGTTGTGTAATCATTAATATCCTTCTCTTTTTCAACTATTTCGACGGTTGGAGTTGGTCCTGTACCATCTTTGATCTCAGCTGAATGTTTGTGCATTATCTTGATAGGTCCATCTGTGATGACTGACCACATCTTGATATGATGCGCCCTAAGACACATCTCGAGTCTAAAGCTCCAATCTTCATATCTTGCAATAGAAAAATCTTCGCATGCTCGAGCCATCTGTCCTTCCATGACTAAGATAGATGATTAGTATAATGCAAGTGCTTTATGCAGTGAAAACGTATTTCAAAGATCTATTCAAGAAGACCACACAGAGTAAACCTCCTGTGTTAACAGATACAATGGTCAAAATGAACCACTGCTCTGATACCACTTGTTGGTCCCGAAAGAGCTAGTTTAGTGTATGGGGGGGGGGGGGG
>JAPKLX010002595.1:0-12559 GCA_026898415.1 Leonotis leonurus
TGTCACGTATGTGGCGCGAACATTTCTTAAGAAATAAAGGTCAGCTTAATGTATTAAGCTTAAACTCTGATTTCAACGCGTAGCATTGGGAGGTGCAACAATATATTTTTTTTCCCACCAGTGACTATTCATATAGTCCCCTATTTCAAATTTTGTTACTGTAACACAATTTCAGCTCCATTTTTTTATAGACTCATGATGAGTTCTACTTTAGCCTGATGAGTAAAGAAACGAATTTCATTAGCTATCAAAGTGTAGTGATTGTCTTGAACAATACATAAATATTATGTATGGAATCTATATTTCTAGAACCTGTACGAATTTAGAGTATTCCTGTATATCTTTACAAACTGCAATGATACTGCTTACCATATTTAATGAATGGTTTGAAATTCACCTTAAAGTGTTTTATATATTATGAAATATGGAAGCGTATGATACGACTAGAAATATCACTTTAGAAAATCAACTACATGAATTTTTCAATTGTATGAGAACTGAAAATGAGAATCTTTGTGAGTTCCCAATACGCTATTTCTGCCTTTGGAGAGAGACACGTCTAGCTAAGATTTCAAATATTGAGAGTACGTACCTGGCAACTACTCTCTATACCGCCACATAAATGGCAATGATGGACTACAAAGTCTCCATACTTTTATGTCTACCAGGATATACGATCATCCACTTGTAAATTGTTTCAACTTATTTTTAACTGTCAGTACGTGGCATTGTTTAGACCAGACCCACTGTCCGATAAAGGGACTCAGTATCGGGCACGAGGAATATTTCCAGCCGTTATACTTCCAATTATATTAAGTCACTCGCAATTTAAAACGAGTTTGTTATAGATTAATAAGCTGACCCTAGTCGTATTCTCAAGGAAGGCTTAGCAGGGCGATTATATTCTTTGTTCGTAAAAACGGAAAGCAATTAAAAAGAGTTTGATTTGGATTTCTATAGCTAGGCGAAGAAAGTAAATAAGGAAATAATTAAAGTTTAAACTAAGAACGAAAATTAAATCTGGAAATTAAAGGCGATGAAAGGAATTGAAAGCATAAAACGAAATAAACGATAAAAGTAAATAAACAAGCAATAATTAAAAAGGAAAGAAACGAACTTGAATTAATACTTGAAGTACGTCTGGAACGATAATGAAAATCTGGAAATAACGGTGTTCGAATGTTGTAAACGGCTAACTCCAAAACGAAGAACGGAACGAAAAAATCCTATCTAGAATGCTAAGTCTCGACCCTTGAATGCGGGATCGAGACGAACTAGAAATAATGAAAATATGCTGGAAAACTAGTCTAGGAATTCGTGCTAAAAGGAGTCGGGACGAAGTATGGAGAACTGAGATATTTCGACTGAATGGCACGACGTGTCTTTTTATAGCGAGAGGTAACTCAGCGGTCTCTGGAAGTCACCGACCGCTGACTAGGGTTGTTCCGAGTGGCGCTAGGGTTCGTTGCAACGGCCCGCGCGAAAAATGGGGAGTCAGCGACCTCTTAGACAGGTCAGCGGCCGCTGACTCGTGTGCCGCGGCTTGGCACGGCCTCTGGCGCGCAGCTGGCGCGCAGCTGGCGCGCAGCTGGCGTGGTCTGGCAAGCCAGGGACCGCTGACCAAGGCTCAGGGACCGCTGACCCGTGTGCCGCGGCCTGGCACGGCCTCTGGCGCGGTCTGGCAAGTCAGGGACCGCTGACCCGTGTGCCACGGCCTGGCACGGCCGCTGGCGCGCGGCTGGCGCGGCGCTGGCTCGGTCGCTGACATGCCCTTTCGGCACACTTCTTCGTTTTCTCATCTTTTCTCGTTTCTTTTCCACTTTCGACGCTCGTTTAGGCCAATGATCCTGAAACATAAAATGAAACATAACTCGAGCCAAAACATCACGGAACGAGGGAAAATACTACGAATAAAGCTACGAAAAACCTAAGTTTAGACGAACAAAATGAGACTAAACATAAATTATACGAGTTAGTTTATTCATGAGCCACATGTTTGATGTAAACGGGGCACTGCTCCTTGAGCCATATGATCTTTACCAATGATAAAAGATTTTTATTTACCCATACCTTAATATCGAAGATCCATTCCCATATTTTTCTTGTATCAGACATACCACCATTTTAGCTACATGGGTACCATGGATAAGGGTGGAGAAGTTTAAGGAGGAACCAAGAGAGTGCCAGAGGATAATACAGTCCATGGAAACACAACTAGCTAGAATGTAGAGTTAAAGACTTAAGTATATAAATTACTATAGACACACACACACACACACACACATATATATATATATTAGATAAATTTTCGATCTATAAAATTAACATTAACCACACCATATTTGAGTAGTTATGTTCCTTTTGACTATTACAGATGTTGATGTTTTTGTGTAGGGAACATTCGATCTTATTATCGCTAGTCAACTAGTTTTATGTTGATGGTGTCGACGTTAAATCGTATATGGTTAATGACACTCTTTGCGCACATGCAATGTGAATGTTAAATACTACACGCTAATGAATTTACGGAAGACCTCGTGGAGCAAACTTCAACTAAGATGCATTTTTATATATAGACTCGTGATGATAATTTTATTCCATTAAAATGGATTATTTCTCTACGATCTACACTCACCTTCCAAATTATATTCTCAATAGATATTTATTCAAATACCTTTCCCTTTTAGCATTTAAATTATCATATATCATTTAAGATTTTGGTTATTATTAGGTAATGATAGTTACCTAATCGATATTACACCATGAGGAAAGGAATGAGGGACAAAGTACCTTAGTAAGAAGAAGAAATAGTCCAACTATAACTTTATCCCTATTGAGGAAAATTTGAGAAAATATTTCTCAAGAAAAACCTTCAATTTTCAATGGAATGGAATATCCTTAGGAAGCTAAATTCTGAGTTCGAGTAATGAAACGAATTTTCAACTTTCTGCAATGTACAGACCAGGAAATTCTCTCCTACGCCTTACTCTAACTTTTAGGAAGGAGAGCTCTAACACCAGAGAGTACATTCCGAGGGCATAAAAGATCAAGGAGGAGGTTGAATTCCATGATTTGAAGCAAGAGAAGATGTCAATCACTGGTTACAATCGACTCTTTAGTGAGTTGTCAAGGTTTGCTCTACATTAGGTGAACACTGATGAGAAAATATCAGAAAAGTTCTAAGCTGGACTAAGGTATGAGATTAGAATTTCTTTGGGGAGTCATGGAAAACTATCTTATACGGACTCACTGAATTGAACACTAGATATTAACGCAACAATGCAGAAGATTACAAGGTGTCAAATACCGAAACATCACCATCACAATCCCAAACGTATTTCTAGAACTACCAGGGAAAACATAAATATGATCTTAATAAAAGAAATAGTCGTACAAATTTATAGGAAGATTGAAGGCTATGGCAAGGAGCCACGCTTCAGAGTCAAAGGGACAAGGACGATAGAATGTCCTAGGACCAGGAGGAAACCAAAAAGGAAAATCAAGTTTTCTTTTATGCCAAAAGTGTAATTGGAACCACGTAGGTGCATGTTTTTCCAACATAAACATGTTATAATTGCGGCCAGAAGGACTACTACTCTACCAATTGCACGGGAAAGTCACAAGGTGTAATATCCCGCTAATTTCTAAATTATACTTTTAAGTGTTCTAACTATTAAGGGACCTAGGTATGAAGAAATAAGAATTTTAGAAAAACCTAGAGCCTGTTAGGACCTACCATGTTAATTTGGCAGACTGGCAAAACTTTTTAAAAGGTTTATAAAAAAAATGAACTTTTCAAGCATAAGTCGAAAGTATATACATATAGTCCTTGCGTAGAGTTTTTCAAAAGAAAAATATTGGCACTAGGTTTACCCAAAAAGGAGTTCGTATGCAACTGCTACGAATTTTTAAAGTTTAAGCACGTCGTTAAAAAAAATAGTTTTCCCATGCATGATCGAAACTATATCAATATTATAGTCATGTGTAGAGTATGAAGAAAGAGAGATATTGATGTTAGGTTTGCCCAAAAAGGAAGTCGTGTGCAGAAGTTACGACGTTTTAAGATTAAAGCATTAATAATAATATAATAATAATATAATATAATATAATATTAATATTTATGAAATAATTATCATTCACGTATATGTGTGTGATAATATATATGTTTAAAGTCTAAAATCATTTTCTCATTCCACGAAGGCCTCATCGGCCATTATTAATAAAGATTCATGTTGTCATATTATCATTGCCCATTACATGCATACACGTGCATAGGAGAGCTTAGAAGTAGTCGGCCCCTCTTGGACACTCAACTCCTCAGCCCTTTGTGTAGTGTTTGAGCGAATGCCGACCACACTTGGTGAGCTGGGTGAGTGACTCCTTTTGGCGAGCTAGGCTCACTAACCTCCGCCTTTGATCGACGGTTCTTATTGGACGATTCGGCCTCTCGAGGATTCTGGATTACCGTTTCTACGAGATGAGCTGTATTATCTCCAATCCCGTCTTTCATCTTGGATGATTCGGCCGCTTGGGATTCTGGATTACCACTCCCATGACTCGAGCTGTATTATCTCCAATTCATTTCATCTTGGATGATTCGGCCCCTTGGGATTCTGGATTACCGCTCCCATGACTCGAGCTGTATTATCTCCATATTGCATATGATTCATTTTAGATTCATTATTATAGACATTGACTTTGCATTGGTTAGCTGTTTGGGTTATAAAATGGCATAGTCAAAGTTATAGAGGAGATGATGTCCGATTTTCAAGGACAACTCTCTCTTATATAATGCACACGAACACAATGCCCCTTTCTTCCCCCCTTCTTTTATCCCCGCCCAGTCACGCCCTTGGCGCGTGGGCCGTCCCTCGGGATTTGGGGCGTGACACAAGGCCTAGAGACAATGCCAAATCAATCTAGTGTCAGTTCAAGCAATACCCCAACCTTTGAGGGCATTACAAGGACAGCCGCAACAAAAACTCCCACCAAAATAGAATCAGAATGCTTGTACATTTGTACTAACCCCAAAATCTCTAAACAAGAACAATGGAAATTTGGCAAGTATAGATAAATTACTTGACATACTTATTATTATTTTCGTTACGTGAGCATCTCAATCCTTTATTACTCATGCATGTTCGGATGCCACATGATTAGAACCATAACGGGCTAGTCATTAAATGAAGGTAGCAACACCACTGGAGAAATTACGACTACAACCCATGCTTGCTCTAACACTGAAATTAATTTAAAAGATTTTTAAGATCACATATAACGACCAAAGTCTTATGCCAATGTGTGATACGAACATAATTCTAGGAATGGATTGGCTAACCGAAAATTATGCTACAATTCTATGCAATGAGAGAAAATTTTCTTTCCAACCTCCTGGAAAGGAACCCACGTGTTTTCACCAAATTAAGATGTGAAAATTGACTCATGTCATTTCCGCCTTAGAAACAAAATGGTTAATAAAGAGGGATGATAACCAGACTTTCTCGTTATCTAAATGGTGAACATGGAACCTGATAGGATATGGCCCATCAAATCAGGCCCAACAGAAGCCCATTCGCGGATCGGCCCATGAGAGCAGCTCGGCCCAATAGCTCGGCCCATAAGCCCAGCACCTCGCCCCACTTGTTGTAAACCGCCTCTAAATTATCTATAAATAGTCTTTCAAAGCTAGATTAAAGGACACATTCTGTAATTTTCACTCTCAAATCTAAATACATCAGTTCTCCTCTCCGTGGACGTAGACTTCATTAAAAGTCGAACCACGTAAATCCCGTCTTATTACTTTCTACACCTCGTACAATTCCACCTCGAAAATTAAGATCGATCACTGGCGCCGTCTGTGGGAAACGAAATAAATTTTTGTGAGTTCGATCCAAATTTCCGAAGTGAAAGCAAGATGGTTAGATCTACCCGCTCTACTGCTATTGCCGCTGCAGCTAAGGGAAAGCACAACCAGACCAAGCTACCTAGTAATCCACCTCGTACATCTATTAACGAGGAGAATGAACAACATGCCCGATATGACAGGCAACCCCCGAACCGCCGAACCCCCGAGGGTCATGTGGAAGACGTCCTTTCCCACCGAGCTAGCGACTCCATTAGCAGTGGGGGGCTAAATCAAGGTCGTCAACAAGGAAACACCGAACTCCAACCTCTGCTCGGAGATGCGCTCAAAGCGTACCTAGACCTTCACGAACAAGATTTCCTCAAATTTGCCAAACGACCTCAGCAACGGGATTAGAACGAGGAGGATAGAGCAGGACCGTCCCGACAACCACCTCGTCCCTCGAACCAGATTGTCGAAAGAAGAAATGACGAGGTCCCCCGAAGACAGCATGATCACCGAGGAAATATTGCCTCACCTCGGCGAGGTTCAACTTCACCTCATCAAAACGTCGGCCCTTCCCGACGTGACGAGGAGTACCGAAGAGAGAGGATGTCACCTCGTCAAAACGTCGATCCTTACCGACGTGACGAGGACGACCACAGAGAAGGAAGATTCACCGTTTATAGTAGAATCGCTACCCCCTTTACCAACAAAATCCTCTACACTCCGCTCCCATCAACATATAGGGTCCCACCTATCAAACCCTATAATGGTACCTGTGACCCGAGCAACTTTCTGTCACAGTATCAGTATAATATGTTGAACCAGGGATTGGCCGAGGACGTTTACATGTGCAAGGTATTCCCCGAACTGCTGGTGGACAATGCACGTAAATGGTTTGATAACCTCCCGCGCTGCAGCATCGGATCGTATGCCGACCTGCTGGATGCCTTCGAACGGCGTTTCTTCCAGAAAGCCGAAGCAAAAATCAGTTCGGCTCAACTCCTTACCTTGAGACAAGGACGCGGAGAATCAATCAGCGACTTTTTGGCAAGGTTTTATAATGAAAGCCTCAAGGTCGACCGTCTATCTGACGACGTCCTCATCTCGGCATTCCAAAATGCCATTCACTCCGGCACTCTCTTCAGGGAGCTCGTAAAAGAGCGCCCCCAAATCTCTAAACAACTATGGAGGATTGTGGATACTTTCGCCGAAGCGGATGAGGCCGACAGGAAGAAGCGAGCTATTGACCGACCTGAAGGTCAAGATAAGAAAAGAAGGGAGGAACGAGCCGATCACGGGCAAACCAGGCGAGGTGCCCTTGAGAGAATCCAACGAGGTCCACTAGCATCTCGTCTTGGACCTCGGCCTAGTCAAGAACAAGATCGGTTCGCTCCGCTGAGCAAACCTCGAGCAGAAATTTACGAGCTCCACACGAACTTGTTCCAGAGGCCTCCACCGTTATCCCGAACTGGATCAAAAAGACGGCCAAAGGACAAGTACTGCGAGTTCCATGGGGACCACGGCCATGACACCGAGGAATGCCGAAATCTTGCCTCGGAAATCAACCACCTAGTGCGAGATGGCACTCTCGGAAAATACCGAGGTCGAAATCAACAGGACACCCGACCTCGGAGCAGAGGCAAGCTAAGTAGAACTAGGGGGGAAAATTGCAAACCCCACCAAGATAAGAAACCGAGGCATGATGACGAAGACGAGGATGAAGACCAGCCTCAGTACAATGGAGTCATCACCGCCATCATTGGGCTACCCCAAGGTTCGACGAGGTCCTCGCTGAAAGCCGAGGCTCGGAACCAACCATTGGAAGAGCCCTCTCATAAGAGGCTCAAAAAGGACGAAGTCATTACCTTCTCTAGTGACGACCCCGTCCCTCACGCCTCGCCTCATCAAGATGCCACCATTATCGAAGCCGTGGTGGCCAACAAATTGGTACACCGAATATTCATCGATAGTGGAGCCTCGGTAAGCGTGCTCTTCAAAAGCTGCTTCGACAAACTTGACATCGGAGAAGCACGCCTAAAACCAGCACCCGTCCCGTTGAAGAATTTCACACAAGGGGAGACCTCAACGGATGGTATGATCTCACTCCCCGTAACGGTAGGAAGAAGTCCATTATCTACTACGAAGATAATCCACTTCTTCGTCGTCAAAGCCAACTCTCCCTACAACATTATCTTAGGAAGAGATTGGCTAATAGCGACGAGAGCAGTCTGCTCGGCCTACCACTTGATGATTAAAATCCCTTCAAGGAACGGGGTTATCACGCTTCGGGGAAATCAAACACAGGCCAAGGAGTGCATGCAGGTCGCACTCCGAGGTTCTGGTGTGCAACATCCCCAGGCCTAGCAATTACAGAATCCTGAAGCGACGAAGTCAACCTCGCCCGCTGAAGAACCTCTTGAAGACGTCGTACTATACGAAAACGATGTGTCTAAGGTCTTCAAGGTCGGCTTCGTCGGGGACACCGAACTCCGAAGTCAAGTTATCCAACTACTTCGGGAGTTCAGAGACATCTTCGCCTGGTCACCTCTAGATATGACCGGGGTATCACCAAATGTCATCACCCACCACCTCAACATCGACCCCGAGGTGAAACCAGTTCGGCAAAAGCAGCGAGCCTTCGCTGCCGAGAGAAATCAGGTGATACGCGACGAGGTACGCCAACTACAGCAAGCCGATATCTTATTCGAGGTAAAATATCCAACGTGGTTAGCCAACCCCGTGATGGTAAAGAAGCAAGGAGGGGGATGGCGCATGTGTATTGATTATACCGATCTCAATAAACACTGCCCTAAGGATTGTTACCCCCTCCCCAACATCGATAAGAAAGTGGAAGCCCTCATCGGTCACAAGGCGTTCAGTTTCCTTGATCTGTACAAAGGCTATCATCAAGTCCTTATGAGTACCGAGGACGCTCCGAAGACAGCCTTCGTTACAGACTTCGGCATCTTCGCTTATAAGAAAATGCCCTTCGGACTCAAAAATGCTGGAGCCACATATCAAAGGATGGTTGACAAGATATTCGAGCTTCACATCGGCCAGATCGTTGAAGTATATGTTGACGACATCGTCGTCAAAAGCAAAGAAGTCAATACTAGCTTAAACGACCTTCAGGTCGTCTTCAAATTGCTCCGCGAGGTGAACCTGAAGTTAAACCCAGGAAAGTGTACTTTCATGGTCCAGTCCGGAAAATTCCTAGGGTGCTGGGTCTCTCGCGAAGGATTAAAAGCCAATCCAGCAAAGGTTAAGGTCGTCCAAGAAATGCAAGTGCCGAAGTCAGTCCACGACGTGCACAGGTTAACGGGCTGCCTGGCCGCGCTCAGCCGATTCCTATCTAAAGCAGCCGAGAAGCAACTCCCATTCTTCAAAATCTTAAAGAAGGCGCCGAACTTCGAATGGAACGATGAGCACAAGTCAGCCTTCGAAAATCTGAAGAAGTACCTCGGCAACTTACCCACATTGTCCGCCCCTAAGGAAGGTGAAATTCTTTCTTTGTATCTCGCCGCCTCGGACGAGTCAATAAGCGCAGTCCTGGTACGAGAAGGACCTCGGCAATTGCCCATATACTTCATAAGCCGAGCTCTAAAAGGACCAGAGACGAGGTACCAACCCCTGGAGAAGGTCGCATTCGCCTTGTTGAATGCGGCAAGACGACTTCGACCATACTTTCACGCTCATCCTATACAAGTATTGACCGACCTCCCACTTCGGCAAGTACTTACGAAGCCAGAAGCTTCGGGGCGAATCGCCAAATGGGCAGTCGAACTTGGCGAGCATACAATCTCCTTTGCACCTCGGCAAGCTATCAAGGGACAAGCACTGGCGGATTTCCTAGTAGAGGCAGTATTCACCGAGCCTCCGACGCCCGCCGAACCTTCCGAGGAGAATACCAAAGAGGAAATGCCGAAGACATCTCCAGTAGATTGTTGGAAAGTTTATGTGGATGGGGCGTCGGGCAAAAAAGGAAGTGGAGCCGGAATTCTGTTCGTCAGTCCAGAAAGGAAGGAAATCCCTTATGCTCTGCGGTTAAACTTCCCGACCACAAACAACGAAGTGGAATACGCAGCTCTAATAGCCGGACTTCGCCTCGCAAAAACTCTTCGACTACGAGCTATACAAGTCTACAGTGATTCCCAGATCATAATGAGTCACGTCCTAGGCAAATACGAAGCGCGAGATGAAAGGATGAAAAAATACCTCCACAAGGTCAAAACTTTACAAGAAAGCTTCTCATACTTCGAGTTGATACGAATCCCGAGAGGCGATAACGGCCGAGCTGATGCATTAAGTAAACTCGCGTCGTCATCTACAGCCTCTCCTGTAGAAGAAATCACAACTCGAAGTATAGATGAAGCCGAAGTGAATATTGTGACTGATGCCGAGCCGAACTGGATAACACCACTTCGGGATTATTTAGAAAGAGGTGAACTCCCTACTGATAAAATTGAAGCTCGGAAGCTTCAGAGCAAATCAGTCAAGTATGTTCTAGATCAGGGAGTATTATACAGAAAATCATATCTTCAACCTCTTCTAAGGTGCGCGGGACCCAACCAAGCGAACTACATATTACACGAAGTGCATGAAGGATCCTGTGGCAATCACATCGGAGCTCGGGCTTTAAACCGAAAGATCATGAGATGGGGATACTACTGGCCGACCATGTTTCAAGACGCGGTCGACCTCGTTAAAAAGTGTCCGAAGTGCCAGCTCCATGCAACTGTAACGAGGTTACCTCAAACCGAGCTAACCAGCATGCAAAGCCCCTGGCCCTTCATGCAATGGGGGATAGACATCGTTGGTCCGTTTGAGCAAGCCCCTGGCCAGCTGCGATTCCTAATAGTAGCCATCGACTACTTTACGAAGTGGGTAGAGGCCGAGCCTCTAGCAAAAATTACGAGCAAAAAAGCCCTCAACTTCGTTTGGAAAAACGTAGTCTGCCGCTTCGGCATACCTCACGTTCTCGTCTCGGATAATGGGACTCAATTTACGGACAAGGCGTTTAGAGAATGGTGCTCCGAACTTAACATTCAACAGAAATTCACCTCGGTAGCTCACCCTCAGGCGAATGGCCAAACCGAAGTCACGAACCGGACAATAGTCAAGGGGTTGAAAACTCGCCTTGACAAAGCCAAAGGAGATTGGGCCGAAAACTTACCCCAAGTCTTATGGTCCTACCGAACTACTCCTCGGACATCCAATGGAGAGACCCCATACAGCCTCGTCTTCGGAACCGAAGCAGTAATCCCAGTAGAGATCGGTTTGCCGAGCCCCCGAACTATAAACTTCACGACCAATGCCAACGAAGAAGGTCTCCGAACTAACTTAGACCTGTTGGAAGAAAAGCGAGAACGAGCCTATATACAAGAAGCTCGATACAAACAGCAAGTAGCTCGGTATTATAACAACCGAGTGAAGCATCGACAGTTTCAAATAGGCGACCTCGTACTCAGAAATAATGAAGTTAGTAAGGCAGAGAAGCTCGGCAAACTAGAAGCAATCTGGGAAGGCCCCTATCAAATCCAAGATATCCTCGGCAAAGGGTCGTACAAGCTCGTCCACATATCCGGCGAACCAGTACCCCGAACTTGGCATGTTTCTCACTTGAAGAAATATTACTTGTAATCTAAACAGTTCGAAATTCTATTTCTTTTATAAGATTTTTTCTGTATACATGTCCTAATTAAGCTAAAAACTCCAATGTTGGAGTAGCCTCTAGGGAGACCACTCCTATCGATAAATTCGACAAACAAGGAACTAGAAAGCCTAAACTTCGTCCTTAGACGAAGTGGCTGATTCAAAGCCTAAATTTCGTCCTTAGACGAAGTGGCACCAAACTTCGACCTCGTCTACAGAGAATAGTTCGGCATAAGATGAAGTTACTCCGAAGTGCACACTAATCGAAGCAAAACTTGATTGTATAAATTAAGTAAAGCTTTAAAAAAGAAATGACAATAAAAAGTTGTATTTTATTTCATAAGAATACATATTACAATCAGGATGGAGGGTCCGAGCCCGGAGACCTACTACTAAAATTGAGGTACTTCTCCACGAAGCCCAGACCCGAGCTCGAGCTGGCACCATGACCGAGCACCGAATCCAAAAAGGCCATCCCCTCACCACGGCCGAAACCTCCTCGGCTCCGACCTGGAGTCGCAGATTGGCCTCGGACTGGAGGCGCAGATCGACCTCGGCCTGGAGTCGCAGATCGGCCTCGGCCGCCTGAAGTGCGTCGCCCTCCACCTCGAGACATGATGGCAAGAGTCTCTTCCCGGGTTCGATCCAAAGTAAGGGGAGGAGCACCAGCCGAACTCCCTTCCATCTGACCCAAAGTAGAAGCCTCGAGTGAAGCCTTCTTAGACTCGATCCACCTCTTCAGCCTTGGGTTCCTCTTCAGAATGACCTTGTACATAGATCCGAGCTTGAGAAGCGCCTCTTCCTGTTCCCGAACTTGCCAGGAATCATTGCCGTACTTCTCTATGTACTTCTGCGTACGAGCTCGGACCTCTTTTATTTGCGTATGGACCTCGTATATGGTCAAGCCACCGCTCTTATGAATACGGTCTTCATACTCCTCATGCTCCTCGGCTACAGCCTTAAAAGTTTGGAGGTCGTCCTTAACCTGCTTAAACTTATCCTCCAGTTCCAGAAACCTCGCATGCTCCTCGTCGAGCTTCTCCTGAGCCAACCGAAGCT
>JAPKLX010002774.1:0-12016 GCA_026898415.1 Leonotis leonurus
TTTGAAGATATTTGAGCAGAGTTTGAGCTTTGTAATCGTGAATTCTCATACTCGTTTCTGGAGGTGAAGGTGGTATTTATAGCCTTTTTGAAGAAAACTATCCATTGGAGAAGAAGATGTCCTTCTTCATCGCATTAATGACTGCATTAAATGCATGGCAGTGTTGTTGAAGCACGCGCTGTCAAAATGAGAGTGGTTACCACCTTTCATGAGATTTCCCAATGTATTGCCATACTGGGAATGATTCACCGTACTGGAATTTTGATATCCTTGTACTTCATTCCTTAAAGCATGCTTGTTGATGTGACAATACACGGAGTGGTTGACTTGTGACAAATTTAGGTATGTCGGCAGTCCACCGTAGTTACTGTGAGGAGCAGCTTGAATTTGATGTTATACCAGCTTGCTGTCCTTTGTGTTATAACGTCATCTCATATTCCATTGACTGAAGTGACCAGATCGTTTTTGGTATAAAATGATCTGATATATGTATGGTAGAGATGATAAGATAGTTTTTGAAACAATACGATCTTGAGCTAACAGTTGGTTGATGTATTCCTTTTGAACGAGCTGCTTCATCCTCTTATGATGACTTGAACGATCTGCTGTAGGTTAGGAGCAGCGGGCTGTTCCTCCTTTTTGGACGAGCTGCTCAAATGCTTGTAAAATATAACAAGCATATTTTTGATCCTACGAAATATCTAATTCTAGTCTAGAGAACCAGATCGTTATAAGTCAACTCGAAAACTTCAAGTTACTTTTACATTTGTGATTTGTTGAAATGTGAACTACAAATAGAAACTATACACAAGTGTCAGCGAGCTGCTTATATGGGAAGCAGATCGTTATTTAATACATAAAAACGATCTGCTCCTTATATTAACAGCTAGCTGACTTACAAGAGAGAAACTTGATATCATAGTAATCATTGTGTCCAGGATACCTTTAACTAGAATAATACAGATCGTTATTTATGTACCAAAACGATCTGCTTCTTTTACACTTAAGATAATCCTTAATAGATGACAATAACTACTTGGTTTCAAAAACATCTAAGTGTAGTTTCGAGAAACATCATCAAAACAAATATAAATTCATGGGGTTCCCAACAATTTCCCCCTTTTTGATGATGTCGAAACCTACACAAATATTATCTTTTTAAATATGAAGATTTAATATTGAGCAGTTATTATGAATAGCAATAAATTGACAATCATAAAACATTGCCTGGATAAAGAGATATTGTCATCAGGTTGTTTTTCAAAGTAAACATTCATACTTTATTGATCGAGCAGGATTTTACAAAATACATTTATGACAGTTCGCTGCAAAATCAAAAAGAATGATTTCATGGTTGAGATTGTCTCCTTTGTTGTTCAGCCAGCTGCTGCCTTCTTCTCTCAACCATCTCTCGCTGTCTTAGTTCAGAGGGTACTCCAAAACTTGCGTAAATACCATTGAAAATCCTCCGGTAGTCTTTATTATTGAAATCAATGGGATAACCCATTAGCTGTGCAGATCGATTTATGGCGTTCAAAACTGCTGTGTGATCGACTTCAGTGGTTCCAGGAATTCTTGGATATAGAAGAGTCGTTTTCTTTGGTGCAGTGAGTGGATGATTGTGCATTGCAGATTGTCTATGTAAATATTCCACGAAGGTTTGATTCTTGTGCTGCTTTAAGAATTCTCTGAACAGTTCGTCCACATTTTCACCTTGCATGTCTTCATTCATCAGATAGTAGTGTTGCACCACAAACTCTTTTATCAATTGATTACATCTCGCTGCTTTCTTTGCGTGTAGCCAGGTGAGATTTTGAGCATCTTTAAGTTGGTATTTTTCAAAGAATTTGAATACCGGATTAGTTGGCTCTTCTTCTTCTTCATCAGGAGATTCATCCTTTTCATCTAAGGCTCCAGTCACTCCTTGCCTTTGCTTCTCGGCTCTCCATAGTTTTCTGAATTCCAGATCAGCGATCTGCTCAGCTGTGCATCCATCCAAAAATATTTCTTCATTTTCATCATCTTCAGTCATGACCTTCTTCCCATTCTTGACAAAAGCCTTCTTGGCCTCTTCCTCTCTCTTGCGTTTTTCCTCATTTTCTTTTTGTAATTGCTTAGCTTCAGCAATCTGTTTAGCAGACAGTTTCTTCTTTTTGATAACAGCAGTGGGCTTCTTTTTGATTTGGGAGGGAGCAGCGGGCTGACCTTTCTTTACTCCTTCCCCCTTTTCGACATTAGCAATAAACTCTTTTGAAATGATTAGTCGAAGGGAGGAGAGTTCATCATTGAGTGCTTTAAACCTTGCTTCAGATTCTTCTTTGTATTGGAGGAAGGCGGAGATGTTGCCATTAACTTCATCAAACTGTTTGGAGGCACCCGTGATGTGAGATCCAAAATTTACAGCCAGCGCGCTGTGAGCGACTTTCATGTCAGTGATGGTTTTATTGATCAAGAATATTTCATTTCCAGAAGCAACATCTTCCTCTATCAAGGCTTTGGGCAGCTGGTCCTTAAGCAGTGTGGGCAGCGCGCTCTTAACAACATTTGGAATGGTGGTTTTCTCCATATCTTCATACTGTTTCTCCACATGTTTCTTGACTCCTTCCACCATCTTTCCTCCAGCTGTATTCATCTTTTCTTCAAAAGTTTTGGCTTCCTCTTGGAGCGCAGCAATCTTGCTGTTGGTTTCTTCCTTATACTTGTCAAAAACCGCTCGGTCACTGTCCAAGTCCTTATGCAGCTCGCTGGTCAATTGGGAATGGGCGAGCTTGACATTATTTTCAACAGTTTGAAGAGCGTTGTCTGCAGCAGCAAAAATGAAGTTCGCCAAAGCAGCAGATCGATTGTTGATTCTTTTGTGAATAAGAGCGCTGATTTGATCTGCTGACATTTGGGAACCAAGGTTCGAAGATAGCATTTCCTCCAAAGTGTGCAGTTGGAAACCATCTGGTGCAGTGCTGTGAGTGTAGATTTCTTCTAAGTGTTCAATGACAGCTTGTTCTGCAGTTTGTGCAGCAGATGGTTCCAAAATTGATGCTGTTTCCTCCATTGTAGCAGATGGTTCTGCTTTTTCAAATTTACCAGTGGACTGAGATGTTTGTGTGTCACCAAGCTGTTGTTTCTCAGCAGATTTTTCTTCAAAATTGAATATCTCGTCAAAGTCAGCCGACTGCAGATCGACTGCAAAGTTGTATAAATCTTTTTCCTTTTCATAGTAAGAAGTAAGATCTATTTGAAGAGAAGCGGCTTCCTCTTTCATCTTTGTCAGTACATAAGTACGAAAATACTGCCTGGCATCTGGCACATCAAGAAATCCAAAGTGAGTTTGTAATTTGTTCTCCTCAGCCTTCAGCTCGCTGATGGAGAAGAGTAGTAAGATGGCCTCCAGAATGTAGAATTTGCAATCTCTGATTTCCAAATAAGTTTGGAACTTTTGAGCCATTGCAAATGTGGCTGGTGTAAGTTGGATCCCTGGCATAGATTTGATCACAGTTTCAGTTGCCTTTTCTTGCAGTTGTTTGAAAAGAAGTTGAGCACCTTTCAAGCGTTCTACAACATCATCAGCGGGCTGCTTGTGTATGTTGAGTTCCACTTCAGCTTCATTTAATGTGGGAGCAGATGGCTCCTTCGCTTGGTCAGCAGTGGCATTCATTTCTTCCTCCAAATTCCGAGCAGTGGGCTTGCTCTTGGTTTTCCTTGCCTTTATGAATTCTTTACCAGCAGCAGCTGGTTTAGGAGTACCAGCTGCTTTCCTTTTTGTTGGTCGATCTGCTGCCACCTTGTCTTGTGCTTGTGCAGCTGCTGCTTCACCAACAGTTTCAGGTTTCTTCATGGGTACAATCCACTCTGGATTTGATTTGCCAACACGGATAAGTTCTTGTTGCATCTTGTCATCCGTGACTTTGAGGAAAATTTGGGAAGCAATGCCCAACGACATTTCCATCTGATGCCTGGTCCTTGGCAAAATCCAGTCCTTGCTAAAATCAACTGATTTGTGCCATTTGTCCTTCTGGAAGAAACCAGCTATGATTGTGCTTAGTTTGGTGGAAAGTCGAAGAGGTCGTTTGACGTTCAACTTTGTGCAATTTCCATCGTTGTCTTGGCGAATGATGATCTGCTGTTCTTCATCCACGATCAGCTTCAACAGTGATCTTGCCCAATTTACTTTTAGATTAAGTAAAATTGCAGTCATGACTTTGAGTTTTCCAGCTGTCATCGAGTCAAATGTGCCTTGATGGCCAAGAAATACCTTTTGTACGAAATCAAAGAGAAGACGATAACTGGGCAGCATCAGAGATCGGTTAAATGCTTTGCCAGTCCATTGGAATGGTTGAGCCAGAATAATGTCGAGATCACTCTGGATTTGCGCATCCGTAACTTCTTCAATAACGATATCTCCTTCATCTTTCAAATGATATGTTTGAAGAATCATCTCGATCACAGTCGTCCTTATGTTGTCTTCCTTTGACTTTCCAACCGGTATTTTGACAGTGTATTCATCATTATCATCAACCATCCACGAACAATAGAATATGGCTATTTGTCGTGGGAGAAAATAGTCTGGTTCTGCAGAGATGATCTTGAAGAAACCTAGATAGAAATGTATATCGATTAAGCGATGAAGGATGTATGTATGAATAACAATGCTTATTAGTCGATAAATTGATGAGTTACCATAGATGGATAGATAAATTCTAAGCAAAAAAACATACCACAAAAAGACACGCAGACACATATATATAACTATCCTTGTAAGAACAGTCAAAATAAGAGCACTATGTGAATTAAAAATAGACAAATATGATATTGAAAATAAGTGCATGCTTGATGTCTAAACCTGAGCAAGCAGTGATTTTGCTGAATAGAACATCTAGGGTACGAAACCCATGATGTTCGAGTACAGCACGAGGCTCCGGTGATAATCTGGCCTCAATAGTGTGCAGCATCTCCGACAAAGAGATTGGAGGTGTTTGTGAAGATGATGAACTTGCTTCAGAAGCAGGCATTTTTTGTGTATGAGTGGAGATGTTTTTGTGAAACAAGATTTGCAGAAAAGCTTAGTTTGAAAGAGCAGACACAACAATGGCGGTTTAGGTTTTATGAGAGAGAGAGTTTTGAAAGTGTAAGAGGAACAATCAAACATTCACATATTTATAGATACATCATGAACGAACCAGATTAAATCATGTAAAAGTAATGACTAGTAACGGTTGAGATTACTCCCTTGTTTTAATGATTTGCCGCCCAAAAATGAGTGAAGTTCATACGCCAGTGATTCTGAATTTATGGTAGTCACATCGTTGTCTCGATACACTAATCGAGGTCTGCATCATTAAATGATTTGTGCTTTTATTCGTCACTTTTCTGACATATAGGCGTTCGAGATTACCTAGCAATTAAAAAGTATTTATAAGCAATCATTAGAATTAAATAATCAAGGAATTGGAGAAATAAATGAACTTGATTCCCCCTTGATTAATGCCCTAGCAGATCGTTGTTGGATGATAACGATCTGCTCTTTCTTGATTTTGGCAGCTAGCTGCTAATTTTCACATTTGTAGCTTGCTGCTGTGGTAAGCAGATCGTCTTCATCTTTTGAACGATCTGCTGTTCTTAATAATATTATTTGGTTGCTTTTTCTTTCAAGCAGCTCGCTGTTCGTTGCTATTGTTGATCGTAGCAGCTCGCTTTCGTTGATAGATAGCAGGTCGTTTTCTTCTTTGAACAATCTGCTGTGTACATTCCACTTAATCAGCTAGCTGTTAATACTCATAATTTGAGCAGTTTGATTTGAAATTGAGCACAATTTAGCAGCACATTTTAATTAGTAAATAAGGAGCTAGATTTAGAGGTGTGATAACAGATTGCTTTTTACCACCAGCTAGCTGTTATCAACACTTGTACCAATTTCAAGGTTTATTAATCCCAATTTTCCACAAAGCATTTTGAATCTGTCTTCAGGTAATGCTTTTGTGAGAACATCAGCTCGCTGCACATCCGTGTGAATTTTCTCTATCTTGATATTCTTCTTTTCAACATGGTCACGTATAAAGTGATGACGAACATCAACATGTTTGCAGCGAGTGTGTAGTACAGGATTTTGGGTGATGGCAATTGCGCTGGAGCTATCACAAAAATATTGGCACGCTATCCATGTATACTTCATAATCTTTTAGTTGTTGTTTGATCCACAAGATTTGTGCTGTGCAACTCCCTGCAGCCATGTACTCTGCTTCTGTTGTTGAGGTTGCAACCGAAGTTTGCTTTTTAGAGAACCACGAGATGAGCTTGTTTCCAAGAAATTGACAAGTCCCAGATGTGGATTTTCTATCAAGCTTGCAACCTGCATAATCAGAATCAGAGTAACATGTTAATTCAAAATTATCATCACAAGGATACCATAAACCTATTTATATGGTCCCTTTGAGATAACGCAATATTCGTTTGGCTGCTTCCAAGTGGGATTCCCTTGGACTTGCTTGATACCTAGCACAAACACCAACTGCAAAAGTAATATCAGGTCGACTAGCAGTTAGATATAAAAGTGAACCGATAATACCACGATACAATTTTACATCTATTGTTTTCCCGAGTACATCAGGGCCAATCTGCCCATTGGTTTGCATTGGAATTTTTCCTGGTTTGCAATCTTTAACTCCAAACTTTGTGATGAGATCGTTGATGTATTTGGATTGATTAATTAGGATCACATGAGCAGATTGCTTGACTTGTAAGCCTAGGAAGAAATTCATTTCTCCCATCATTGACATCTTGTACTTGTCCTGCATTAGCTTACTAAACTTGTTGCAAAGGAATTCAGATTTGGATCCAAAAATGATATCATCAACATAAATTTGGACTAAAAGGATATAGTCTTGAACTTTGATGGTGAATAATGTCTTGTCAACTGATCCTCGTTTGAATCCTGATTGAAGTAAGAATGTAGACAGTCTCTCATACCAAGCTCGAGGAGCTTGTTTTAGACCATACACTGCTTTAGCTAATCTGTACACCTTGCTTTCATCTTCAACTTCAAATCCAGGTGGTTGTTCCAAGTAGACTTCTTCTTCCAAAATCCCATTCAAAAATGCACTTTTTACATCCATCTGGAATACTTTGAAGCGTTGGAAAGCAGCATAAGCAAGAAACAATCTGATGGCTTCTAGTCTTGCAACAGGTGCGAATGTCTCATCAAAGTCTATCCCTTCTTGTTGGCAATAACCTTTTGTGACTAGCCTTGCCTTGTTTCTTACTACTTCACCTGTTTCATCTCTTTTATTCTTGAAAATCCATTTGACTCCAATAACTCCTTGATGATGAGGTCGATCCACTAAGTACCACACATCATTCCTCTTGAACTCATTTAATTCTTCTTGCATGGCATTGATCCAATCTGCACTTTGCAGGGCTTCTTCGATGTCCTTTGGTTCGGTGTGTGCAAGATAGCAACTTAGTAGTGCACTTTCTCCATGCATTCGTCTCGTCTTGACTCTATCTGTTGGGTTCCCAACAATGAGATCAGATGTATGACTATCTACCCATCTTCTTCGCCTTTTCATTTCATCCGCTGATACTTCGATTTCCATTTTATCGGGTGGATTCTTGAATTCAGGATGATCTGTGGTAGGTACATCAAAGAGATCATTAGTATTTAAATCAATGCTTGATACTTCATTTACCAGTTGTTGAACAGATGGATGTTGAGTTGAGGAAGGAGGAGATTGAACGTTTTGTTCATCAACAGATGGTTGAGAATGTTCATGTGAAGTTCCCCCTTGATGAGTGAGCTGTCCATCTGTTCCCCCAAGATGTGTGGACTATCCATCGGTTCCCCCTTGCTGTGGCTTTTCTCCAGCAGGTTGATTGTTAGTTTCTTCATCTTCTTCTCTTCGTGGACTCCATAGTAGAATGTCATCGATGAGTCTATCCGTGGAATTTCTCAACGTTGAATGAGAGAGATCATCTTTTGAGGAGGAGCAATCTGTTTTCTGAAACTTCAAAGGTAGCTTCATCAAAAATAACATGTGGTGTTACTTCCACAACAAGGGTTCTTTTATTAAAAACTCTATAAGCTTTACTAATCTCAGAATAACCCAAAAATATTCCTTGATCACTTTTGCTATCAAATGTTTTTAATTGAGTTTTCCCATTGTTGTGAATGTAACATTTACATCCAAATGATCTAAAGTAAGAGACTCGAGGCTTCCTGTTGTTCCACAGCTCGTATGGAGTTTTCCCATGACGTTTTGTCACAACTGATCGATTTTGAGTGTAGCAGGCTGTGTTCACTGCTTCTGCCCAGAATTTCTCAAGGAGGTTGATCTCATTTAACATAGTTCGGGCAGCCTCCTTGAGAGATCGGTTGCGCCTTTCCACAATCCCATTTTGTTGTGGAGTACGAGCTGCTGAAGTTTGATGTTGAATTCCCATTTTCGAGCAGTATCCTTCGATCATGTGATTGATGAATTCGGTTCCACGATCAGATCGAACTGTGATGATGGATGACTCTTTTTGATTTGAAAGTTTGTTGAGGAGATCAGGTAGTTTCTCTAGTGTTTCCTTTTTCTTGAACATGAAAATAACCCAAGTAAATCTAGAGAAATCATCTATAACAAGAGTATATTTTCTACCGTTTACACTTAATGGAGATACAGGTCCAAAAAGGTCTAGATGTAGAAGTTCCAATATTCTTGAAGTGGAGTGAGCTGCCTTTGTGGGAAATGATGCTCTTGTTTGTTTCCCCGCTTGGCAAGCCTCACATATATGGTCTTTGTCGTATATTTGAGCAGGTAGTCCTTCAACCAATTTTTCCTTCACCAGCTTGTTAATTGTTTTGAAATTCAAGTAGCTCAACCGTTTGTGCCACAGCCAGCTTGTTTCTGTAGTTGATTTTGTCACTAAACAGGTTTCAATTTGATCATTCCATTGTACAATGTACAACCTGTCCTGCAAGATCCCAGTAAGAAGAATTTCTTCTCCTTCTATATTTTTGACTAGACACTTGTTAGCCGTAAATTCTACTCTCTTGTTATTAGTGCAAAATTGGCTAATAGAGAATAGATTATGATTTAAGCCTTCAACATAGGATACATTTTGAATAATTGTGTTACCAACATGAAGATCGCCATATCCTCTTGTATAACCTTTTGAGTCTCCTCCAAAGGTTACAATTGGTCCATTTCTTTTCTTGTAGTTGGTTAACATCTCCTTGTTGCACGTCATATGTTTGGAGCATCCGCTATCGAGTATCCATACTGCGCCCCGAGCTGTGTGCTTTCTTCTCATCGATCTCCTATCCTACAGTGAAAATTTATTTAGCTACCCCACTGAATGAGGGTGCTTTGTTAGTAGACACTGTTCCCTTTGGAACCCAAATTTGTCTAATTATAGTAACATTCTGTGAAGGTCTGATTTGTTTCCCACTAAAGTCGATATACACAACTTTCTTCTTGGCAGGTAGGTGATTTGACACAGCTTGTTTTCTAGGAGCAGATTGTTTGTGAGGGGCAGATCGTTGCCTCTGGTTGAATGACTGGGGAGCTCGCTTGTCATTAAACTGATGAGCTGTTTGGTTTGTCCTTTGAGCAGGCTGTTTCCTTGGTTGAAATCCAATTCCTTGCGTGGTGAATCTTTATTGTCGCTGACCTTGTTCCTTGATCAAGATAGCTTGTGGCTGTCTTGAGTTGTTGTTGAGATTAACTATCTTATCTTTTCCCTTTTCTTTGACAAAGTTTCCTTTTGGTGGACCTTTGTCAACTCCATTAAATCCAAGTCCAGTACGATCTGCAGCTCTTCTTTGCATATCGTTGATGAGTTGAATCCTATCCTCCTTTTTGTGTATTGAGTGATTTACCATGGCACTCAAATCATCGACCTTTCGTTGAGCGGAAGCTTCTCGATCAATGAGATCAGAAATCTTGGCATTCAAAGTGTAATTTTCTTCGCTCTTGTCTTTGAGTTGTTTGAGTAGAGCGTTTTCCCTATCATTGAATGAGCCGCTGATTTCTTTCATTTCTTGAATAGTGTTTGCCATTCTCCAATTCTTTTTTATCGCATGTTTGAACATCTTGTTCAATCTCGCATGATCTTCCATGAGCTTGGTGAAGTCTTCAATGGACAGATCGTCTTCATCTTCTCTTCTTCTTCACCCGAGTCATATAAAGGTGAGTTAGAAATAGGGGAAGAATAATTATTTTCTACCTCATTGTTGTCGAGTCCGTTGTCATGACCCATGAGACATTCATCCCATTCTTCATCTATTTCGGTGATGAAAGCTTCATCGTTTTTGGATGAGCTGTCGGTCAATGTGCTTGGAGCAGCTTGTTCTTCAGCAAGCATGGCTTTGCATTGTTCTCTAAGCTTCTTGTCTCGCTTGTTTCTAAGCTCTTCTCTTTCTGCCTCGGAGATATCGGGGCAGTCCATTTTGAAATGACCTTTCCTACCACATTTAAAGCAGGAAAATTCAGATAGGTCAGCCTTAACATATGAGGTGGATTTTACCTCATTCCTTTTCTCAGGTCGATCTCCAAATCGATCTCTTCCTTTGAAATTTTTGTTGTTATCTTTGTAGAGGCGTTTATATCTGTTTGCCCTAAGCTCCATCTTTTGGAATCTTTGAGCCATGAGTGAGTACTCCTCGAAGTAGTTTTTAGTGGTGTAGTTTTCATCATCTGAACTAGATGAGTCTTTTACTACCACGGTTGGTGGGGACTTCTTTTCAACCTCCTTTTCCTTTAACTTGGCCTTGAAGGCAGTTTCCTTTTCTTTCATTCCTGCAGCAGAAGGTTTACTAAAGGAAGAATTAGAATGGCCATGAATACGATTGATTTCGTACTCATTGCCCGCTAGTAAATCAAATAGAGAATCAGTGCTAAGAGAATTAAACTCTGGCATCATGGGATGCATGGCTGAGTAGATTTCCCAAGTAGCTGGTAGAGCACGAATGACTTTCAAGTTTTTCTCTCGTTGAGAATACTTGTTTTTGTCGATGATGGCTATTTCAATCAATACTTCAGTGAACCGGTTCTTCATTTGAGCTATAATCTCTCCAGACTTCATTTTGAATTCTTCAAATTTGTTACAAGCAATAGACAGCTTGTTTTCTTGGATGAGGTCTGATCCACGGCTAATTTCTTTGAGTACATCCCACATCTCCTTTGCAGTTTGAAGATGTACTGTACTCGAAATTAGACCTTTGGCGAAGTCATCGAGTCCAGCTTCTTTTCTTTCTTCAACAGTGTATTCGTCAATAGTCTTCTCCTTTTCTACTATGACCAGTGAAGGTGTTGGACCAGTTCCATCCTTTATCTCAGCACATCCCTTGTTCATAATTTTGATGGGTCCATCAGTAATGACCTTCCACATTTTAATATGTTGTGCACGTAAACACATCTCAATTCTGAAACTCCAGTCTTCATATCCAGCAATGGAGAAATCCTCACAAGCACGTATCATCTGTCCTTCCATAACTTCAAGGTAGATGATTAAATAAATGCAAGTGGAATATGCTGTGAAAACGTTTTCAAGATCTATCCAAGATGACCACACAGAGATAATCTCTTGTGAAATAGAAACAATGGTCAAAATGAACCTGGCTCTGATACCACTTATTTGTCCCAAAAGAGCTAGATTGGTGTATGGGGGGGGGGGGGGAATACACCAATTCAAACTTTTTAGGTTTTCTTGTTCAAAGTTCAAGTATAAGGCTTAAGCACACTTTATAAATAAAGATAGCTTAGGTTAGCTTAGGGTTTCTTCTTGTGAAGAAGAAACAACTTAGCTCAAATAAACCTTAGGTGAAAAGAAACACTTAATAAGATTAACTTTAAGAAAGTTAACCTTGATTAATGTTGTGTGCGGAATTCGGTGGTTAATGCTCTTTGTAGTTAGAAACGTTTTCTTTAGTCAATCTTTTAACACAACCAAGTTAATGCAAGAGTATGAAGGATATGATAATGAAGTAAAACAGAAAGAACTACAATCTAAATCTTACAAATCTTGGATCAAAACTAGATCC
>JAPKLX010003741.1:0-10695 GCA_026898415.1 Leonotis leonurus
GTACCAATCACAACTAGAGTGATACTTATGCACGAGATAAGGGTCGTCTCCCTTTACAACAGATTACCTCTACGTTACCACTAGAAAACTACTAGCTAGCAGGGTGATCTTCTTTCTCTCGACAAGACAGACTTGAATCGAGGTGGTTGGTGTGATGTAGAATCACAGAATGTTGAAGCTCTAAGTCTGGAATGCAGAATACTTGAAGGATAATTGCAGTATAGCTCGTGCGTGTTCTCTTCTTTTCTAGATTTTGTCTTCAACATATATAGGCTTTGAATTTTAAAATTCTAGCCGTTGTTGATTGGCATGAGATAGATGGTATACTGCCAATCCATGATTTCCATCATATCTGTTCTTGCTATATAGGAAAGGTTGACTCAATCTTTGATTTATGGAAATACTGCCAATCCATGATTTCCATCATACCCTGTTGGATGGACTTTGATCTTGACGTGGCAAGTGTATATGATCTGAAGGATGATGTCAGCTGATGGCTTGATGACTCAATCATTCTGGTTCATCGCTGTAGGCATCGATCTAGTCATCGATCTGGTCGCTGTCTGTTATAGCAGATCGATTCTTCTTAGACATAAAGCATTGACTTTCATCCTATTCTATTTGAGAATGACTTCTATAGGAACATCTCCTTTACATTTTAAGTCATCTCCTAATCTGTTCCATAACAGAAGACGCCTTATCCATAGTGATCTGGTTTTATATGAAGAACAGATTTTGTTCTAAGCTAAGTGTGTTTCGAGATACCATCATCAACACTAAAATCTTTAGGGTTCCCAACAATGCCATTAGTAACAGATAATATAGAATTTATTTTCATGTTATTTTATTTTATTTTCTTATAAATATAAAAATATAACACATAACATTTTATTTTAATTTAATATAAATATAAAAATATAAAATTATGAAAGTGCCATAATTATTTTATTTTATTTTATTTTATGAATATAAAAATATGCACAATTGTTGAATGATTTTATTTTATTTTATTTTATATAATATGAATGATTTTAGATAATAAGAATGATTTAAATAAAATATTTTATTTCTTCAATTGTTGAATGCAAGAAATCTACATAGAATTTTTTTTACAATGTAGGAAATTAATCAAGTAACTAATCATACCAACTGTTATGGTTTCCACACCTAGGAGCACAACTAAGAACTAGAAGAAGGGAATGTCGCAGTAACACTTGTTATGAGGTTTGAACCCTTTACTTATCAAATGATTGATGGCGACAAAACGAAAACTCCACAGGCGAGTGACATGATATGTCACGCCCCGTCCTCCGTCCTCGTGGCAGAGTCCGGGTGCGCGACTGTAGAATAGATAAATAAAGATGAAGTGGAACCTTGAAAGCTTTGATTGAAACAAAAGATAGTTCGATAACTGAGTTCAGTTCAGACAAAGAGTTAATTACATAATTGGCACCTTCGCCAGAATCTACTAATGGAACCTCTTGCAGCGGAATAAGGATCGACATAAGTCTACGTGTATGAAGACACGTAGACACCTAAGACTTAAATAAAAGACCGACAAGCCCGTCATAGCATCTCCCTTCATCGTGTCTCAACCTGCACATTTATAAATACATGCAGGGCTGAGTACAAACGTACTCATTAGGCACATGACGAAAATCGCATACTTACATATATAATTGTCAATGCCGTAAGAGTGAAACATAGGGATTTTGTCTTTAAAAGCACCTACGTTCACTAAATTCTCTTTGTGAAAGATCCTGAGTTCGACAGCTGTCTAAGTTCTTTAGTATTATACCATATCTGTTCTTTATGGGTACCGAGAAGGTGGCCACCTTCTACGGACACCTGACCGGCCAACCCGCTAAGATGACTCACGATCCTTTAACCGGCCAACCCGATCGATGACTCACGGTTACTTGTGTACACTAGTTCGAGTGGGGTTGCCTGCCCACTGGAACCTGAATTCGATTTCATAATTAGAACCTTAACCAGATAAGCTTCATACAAAACATAAATCATTTCGGCAAGACAATACTTCGAAACATATTTTCTCAATTTGAAATCCTTTAGAAACAACATAAATAGTATACGTGCACACATAGTTTTCTTTGTAATAGAAAGCCTACTTGGATAGCTTTGATTTGTACTTGCTTTGGTCTCGAAACGCGAGGTAGATCTCTCGTAAGAACCTTTAGAAAAGCTCGTATAAGTTAAAATGCCCTTAGTGCATTTGAAACATTATAATCGTAAGAGTATATATTATTCCCGGTTCTTGTTTCGATCCGTTAATTGAGATATTGATACCTCAGATCAATATTCTCTATAAGGTGTTGAATCCTCGATTCAATTATTCTCGATAATTAATTATTCGAATAGCATTGTAAGTTCTAATTATTTAATCCTTTAAAACTTTAAAATGTTAATTTCTTAAATAAATCCTTAATAAAATTAGAGATATCAATTCTCTTAATTTAGATCCCAATTACTAAATAAATTGGATCTTCTTGATTTAATACTTAGGCTTTAATTATCTAAATTATAAGCTCTAAATATTAATACTTAAGGTAAATATATATTAATATTACTAAGTGATTTAGCTCCATCTTAATTAAAATGACAAGCTTAATTTAATTAAGTCTTATCTTATTACAATGTTAAACTAGTCCCTTAAATTAATTAAGAGAGCTTACTAATTAATTTAATTAGTTTCATTATCAATTATCTTAAGATTAATAAACTGGGCCCATTATAATTATTATGGCCCAATCCTAAATTATTTTCGGCCCAGTAGGATTAAAAATTTCGGCCCATAATTTTTTTATTCATTTAGGCCCAGAACCAAAATAATTCCCAGCCCAATATTGGTCTAACCCGGCCCGTAACCCGGCCCAAAACCCGGCCCATGTTCTAGAACACTCTATTCTGCCTAACCCTAATTGATTCTTGTTCTTTCTTTCCCAGACACAATTCGCCTCTTTCTGTTCCCTATCTCTCTCGCTTTCTCTCTACCCCTTCCTCTACTCTCTCTGTTTCTCCCCCGACTTCCATTTCTCTCTCGCCCTTTACCTCTTCTTTCCCTCTCCATCTGCTTCTCTCCCTCTCTCGCTTTCTTGACTGAACGGCGAAGAGCTCGACGTGGTGTTGCTGTCGACTGACTTCTCTCCACCTAAGGTATAATCTTCTCCTTCTCTCTCTGATTTTCCTCTCCCAACCCATCTCTAAATTTCCTCTGCTACATTTCTATGTATGCATGTTTGAAATCTTGTTGGATTTTTGGATGGAGGTGGTGTTCTCAAGACCACCGAATGGCACACAGTTTGCATAAGCTAAGTTTTCTTTCTTCTTCAATTTTGTAATCAGTTTTTGTAGCATGTTTTTGTGGTAGAAGTTTTCTTTTAGGATTTTACAGTCTCTTTTGTTATTAGCATCATTAGGAAATGTTATGAAATCAGAATATATGTGTGTTCTAAAATTTAGAAATGCAGGAGTATATGCCTATGTTCTGAATATGAAAGTATGTCTAGGTTCTAGAATCTGAACAACTGCATAGTTGATACTCTATTTTATATATAGAAAATGGTTCTAAGTTTACATTTCCATCTAATTTATATCTTATAAGTTTAGTGTTTGCTAATCCTGAACTCAGAATCCTTTTTAAACTTTCCCCTGTTACTCGGTTAGCTATATATATATATTCTGTTTTCATGAAATAAACTGGGAGAGCAGAATACAGATTTGTGTTGCTGTTGTGTTGTTTATATTTCCAAGTTTATATGCAACAGTTTCTGTCTTGTGAGAGTTCTTGTTATATACTGGTTCATCATTATCCTTTAACTGAATAATAAGCATGTTCATAGTTATATGTTTTCTATTTTCATGGATTAATTAGGAGGCATAATACAGTTTATAGTTTAAATATGATTGTAAGATAAAACTATTAAAGGTATAAATTGAAGGTATAGCTAGAGCTTGATTTCCTTACCTTAGACTTTAACTACTTCTTCTTCTTGAATGAAACTGTGGCTTATATGCTCTGTTATGGAAACGTTTGATGGGTGTTAAATGGCTCTAGGGCAGCCCTTTACGCCCTTTATATAGATATGTGCATTGAGGTATTGTTAGCTTAATGCTTAAGGTTTAGATAGCTAGATTAATAGGTCTTAATGCTATTGTTTTGTAGGGCATGGGAGGGCATGGATGGAGGACTTTATTCCTCACTCAACCGAGTCTTCTGCAGCCATTTACACTGTCTCTTCCTCCACAGCAGCATGGCTGCTTTATCTCTTTCCCTTGCTTTCCTTCCCATTTTTATGTTATGATCATCACCTTCTTACACTTATAGAAGTTTTTCTTTCTTTCCTTATTTTTTTAAGGGGTAAATGCAAAAATACCCATTTTGATAAGTAAAAAATAAAAAATACCCACTTAGAAATAAAAGATAAAAAATACCCACTTTTTATAATATCATGATGAAATTGATCATGTGCTCATGTTATTCAAATTCAAAATAACTTGAATAACATGAGCACATGATGAAATTCATCATGTTATTGTAAAAGGTGGGTATTTTTTATCTTTATTTTATGAAAGTGGGTAATTTTACCTATTACCCCTTTTTTTAACATGCTGCTGTGCAGCTTTATGTAATAAGCTTAGATTTTCTTTAGTTTAATTACTATATAATGTACTGCTACATTTCTATATATGGTTTATGTTTCAATCTAAGTGTTCTAAATTTTTATCCTACCTTACTTGGTATTAGTGCATTTCATATCACTTGAGTGCACTCCCTTTTCCTCCCTACTAAATAATTCTGCAAGTTTTAATATATATATATATATACTATGCATGTAGATTTATATTGTATGTAATACTTTTCAGCAAATATATATATACACCAATCGTGTAGTAGGTTTTATGCATATAGCTTTTTGCTTATGAATTTAACAAATGCATACATATATATATGCGTGTAGTAGACTTTAATATATATATATATATAATCTTAACCATATAGTTATACTTTATGTACCCCATGAATACCAAATATATAGTTCTCAACATATAAAACATACACCCATACTTACATATATTTATTCAAGGTATAACATATACCTTAATATTAATACCTCTCAAGATATAAATCAAGAATCTCCAATTCCTTATTATCTTGAACCAACTCCTCTTCAACTAGATTAAACTTTTATTAATTAACTAAAATGTTCAACATATAAATAACAATCGCGTTCAATTATTGTTTACTTTGATAATTAAAAGACGGGGCATTACATGTTAACTACGCCTACGAGGCTTGAGATGGCGAAGGCGAAGGAGAATCCACAATTGGATGAGTATCCGCTATCCATGAGACATTAAACACCCTTCACTGCCTCGTCATTACTACAGACATAATAGAATAGCAAGTGTCATAGTTAAAAGTCATAAAAGAGGAAAGCAGAGAAAAAAAACACATAAAGCTAATGCAAGAAAAGAACCCAGATAAAAGGCAACCCATCATAAAAGCTTTGCAAACCCCTCTTTCATCATTGATATTTCTGCTCAGTTCAAACAACACTCATAACAGGCAATGAATAGCTTCAATATATATATTATGTACTCCATTATTTTTCATAGATTGGAGTAGTGCAAAACGTGCGGAGCAGCAAAATCATTGCAACCAATGCCATTACCAAATTCCACTTATATGATTAATTATAAAAATATGTTACAATAAGTTTAGATCTATGATCGCAATAAGCAAGCACAAGAGGGAAAGATAAAACACATGGAAAAAGATATTTATGTTCTCCATTGAAATAATATATGTTGTCACTTTTATTTTCTTTAGCATTAATCCAAAGTTAAGGTCCAACGAAGCTTAAAAACTACACAAACTTATCATCTGGCTACTTATTCATTATGTGAAGTTATTTATCAATCAAAGGAATAGCATGCTCGAAACTCAAACCGTGCAGTCTAATCACAAATTAAATCCAAACTCATTGTGTTCATTGCATATTTAGCCATAAGTTAGAGATAGGTAAGTTACACTCTCAAAACTAGAGCTGTTTCGCGTCGCCACCGAATGAATCACGTTCTTTGTTCATAGTGAATGAGCGAAACAAGAGAAGGTAAAATATGTGGGGGTATTTTTGTCTGGCAGATTGTGCCCGCTTTCTACTGTTTCACATGGTTTATTTTTATATCTACCTTAGAGTGGGTTAATAAAACCCCTTAAACCAGCTCTTAGACACGGGCTTCAAAAATTACAACGGGCCCTTCAGTTTAGTATGTTTGGTACCAAATACAAGTAAAGGTAGGTTCCAATTAGTATAACTAGGCTTACCAAATGGACCTTAAGTGTTAGGGTTAGAGTTGTAATACCCCGTCTTTTTAAATTCTAAAATAAATAATATTCGAACGCGATGATTATATTATATATTAATCGTTGTAGTATATTAAGGAGAGTTTCTATAAGTGAAGAAGAATTTTGGTTTAAGATGAAACCAAGGTCTTAATTATTTAGTATTAAGAGAGCTTATCATTTAATTCTTCCCAAAGGACTTATAATTATCATTATTATTATTATTAGATTAATTAGATAACTATGATGAGAACAAAGTATAAGATATGATGTTGTATAATAAATACTTATATATATATATATATATAGTACTACACGTGTACATTTTGTGGGAATTTTTAGATACAATTAGAGAACTATACAATGATATGCATGGGGTGCATACATTTATAGTTAGTGTTTTAGAAAGAAAAAAAAAAAACAGGAAGTTAAAAAATTAAAATAGAGTGTGAACATAGGAAAGGCACTTTCCAGCCCACCATATCCCTAAAACTAGATTTTCTGCAATATTGACTTGGAAAAAGCTTTCCTTGCTTCCTGCAGACCATCCTGCTATGTTTAGCTCCAATCAGTGAAGAACCATGCTCCCTCCTCACAGTTTTCCTGCAGAATTAGCAAAAGTATTATTAAAAAAAAAACTGCACCAAATCACTTAGATGGATCTTCCATTATACAACTTGATAATTGGCTTACAAAGAGGATTAATAAACAACTATTACAAGTTAAGATACAATGACTGAAAGTATAGAAAAGGCTGCAGCCTTCTACAATAATATTACATGGCATCACCTTATAAGTCCCAAAAATATAAAGGAAAGGTGAACCACTGCCATTGGAGGAAAAAAATTTCAGAAGCTGCACCCTATAAAGTCCCCTTAATTAATAGCGTGCAGGAACACCAATCCAGTAAGGCATAAGTAAAAGTTAGAAACAAGTGGATAGTTGAAATGAAAAGAAGGACAGAACTGCCAAAAATTATACATGCCTGCACAAGCAAAAGATACCTGCAGGGCAGTCTACACAACAAAATCAAGAGATAAAATCTGCTGGAAAATATCATACCTCAATCTAATGATTATAACCCCTACTAAGACTCCTCACTTACCCTATATAAGGACTACCTTCTTGACTTAAAAACACTTTAGAAGTGCACCCTTAAAAATATTACAAAAACAGAAAAAGGAATCAGAGGAGGTGCTGCTCAAATTCATCTCAGAAAAGAACTTCAGTAAGGTAATAGAAATTTAATCAATTAGATTCAGATTATTACAAAATTAGTAGATGGCCTGTTCTATTATATATTAAGCATGCTTTTATGATGAACTTAAACCAGAAACTGAGTTACTCAGACATATATATAGGTATTCTAAACAAATGATGTCACAGACTTATTTTCCAGAAATAACAGACTGAAATTTAGTTTATATTCCTGTCTTCTCTTTACATAAATTAGTGGGTTAGAAACATTTTCAGATTTTAAGATAAAGAAGTTATCATCCAGAAACTAAATAGGATAAAGCTCCATTTCAGATTCTGATTTCTTTTAGAGAACTAGCAAAAAGTGAAGGATATCAAAAGAATAGTTTCCATCTAGTTTAGAAATTTCATACTCCCACCACAGGAACATAACTATAAAATCTAATATTATATCCACCTATACAATATCAAATCTAGAGAGGTTGAGGAAATACTATGAGGACTCACATAGTTATTTAGAGATCACAATATAACATTAGATAACTATCAACTGACGAAAGATACAACTAGTTGTCATTGAAAATAACACTTTAAGTCACAAAGGAAGGAAGACATCATTAATTAACCAACATAGCCACTCAGAATCTTCTTCTGAAAATTTGAAGCATACTCAGTTGTTCTTATCTGACTTAGGAGAACGAAACACATTCCTATTCAGAACATAGAAATCAGGTTTATTAATCCACTCTTAATATAAATATATTTACAGAGATAATTCTAAAGCATGATATCAATCTTAGGCTAAAAAATTCTTCCCCATCTCAGTACCAAATTTATATAGACCCCAAACCAGAAAATTTAGACAAGATTATGAAGTATCAGTAAAAACACATAGACATGCTTCATAAAAATTTACCTCAAGATGCAAATAGCAAACTTTAGCCAAAACATCATTTATAGTTCAGGGTTTACACAACTGAAATATTCAGAGACGAAGTCTAGTAAACTCAAAATAGTTAGTTTAAATTTAGAACCTCATACCTGCACACCTACTAACCGGAGCTGCAAATCAAGGATCATTTCCAGCCATGAACCGATAAAATATTCACCCTAGCCATAACACTCCCTCAAATAAACAAGAATTAAACAAGGAGAAATCAAATTCTAAGAATATTAATTAATATAGTATTTACTCTATCTTAAAATCCCAACCAGAGACCAACACGGGTGAGAAAAGAAAATAGAGATTCAAATTTTAAATTCTGGGAAATAAGCCCAACATTAAAAATTTATGCAAATCAAAAATGAGATAGGAACATGCAAGATGTTAGGATGCATAAATCGAAGTAAATATATGGTTAGAAAATTTCAGAAATCAAATAAAGCATAAACATGCAGAATAAGTTAAGGTTTTAAAATGCAAAACATAAATTAGATGGAATTAACACAACCATCATACCTCTTGAAAAACTCAGAAATCGAACACCACGGGAGGGGAGTCGGAGAAATCTTGAGTTAGGGAGGGTTTGTTTCCTCCAGTAGACAGGGAAATTCAGAAAGCGTAGAAAATGAGAGTGTTAGAGGGCTGGTAAAATTGAGAGTTCCAGGGAAAAATAGTTAGGGAAAATCAGAGAGAAAGGAATAAGATTATACCTTAGGAGGGAGGGGAGTCGGTCGACAGAACCTCCCATCGAGCTCCTCGCCTTGCAGTCGAGTTAAGGGAGAGTAGAAGGAGAGAGTGGGAAGAAGAGAAAAGAGAAGAGAGCAGCGAGAGAGAGACAGAGAGAACGAGTGAGAGAGATGAGAAGAGAGGCGTGGAGTTGTGTTGTCTGGGGAAGAAAACACAGGGGAGATTGAATTAAGGTTGGGAAGAGTAGGGTTTTATTTTAGAAATGGGCCGGGTTTTGGGCCGGGTATTGGGCCGAAGTAAAGAAAATACTGGGCTGAAGAGTTAATTGGTTCTGGGCCTAGATAAATAAGACATATGGGCCGAAAATTTAATTAGGATTGGGCTTAGGTGTATTAAAATGAATGGACCGAGAATTAAATCGAATGGGCTGAAATTTATAAATCATATGGGCCGAAATTTTTATTGAGATGGGTTGGAAATTATTGGAGTGGGCTAGAATTAATTAAAGTTATAACATGCTAATGGATTAAATTTTATTTTAATAGGCTAAGATCTACTTAATCATTTGATTAATTAATTAATCGAATGAAATAAGGCTTAATTAAATTAATCTTGTCTTTTAATTAAGATTGAGTTCAATAAATTAGTAAATATTAATAATGGAAGAAGGGATAGTATATACATTTAAGTGTTAATATTTGGAGCTATTAATTTGGACAAATTAAAGCCTAAGTATTAAATCAAGAAGATCCAATTTATTAGTAATTGGGATCTAAATTAAGAGAATTAATGTCTCTAATTTTATTAAGGATGGATTTAAGGAATTAAAATTTGAGGTTTGAAAGGATTTAATAATTTGAACTTAAATGAATAATTAATGATCAAGAATTAATTATTTCATTAAGTGTTAATACACTTATTGCACTTAAAGGCAATTACCGGAATGAATTGAATCGAGGATTCAACACCTTATAAGTAATATTGATCTTAAGTATCAATACCTCGATTAACGAGTCGAAACGAGAACCAAGAATATATATATTCTTACAATTAAAGGTTCCAAATGCACGAAGGGCATTTTAATTTATACGAGTTTTTCTAAAGGTTCGTACGAGAGACCTGTTTCGCGTTTTGAGACCAAAGCAAGTGCAATCCAAAGTTATCCAAGTAGGCTTTTCTAAACTCTATAAAAATTATGTGAGCCAATATGATATTTGTTGGGAACCCTATAGTTTTAGTGTTGATGATGGTATCTCGAAACACACTTAGTATGTTTATAGTGTTTAACCTGTTCCTCGTGTAAAAACCAGATCACTATAGATTAGGTGATTTCTGGTTTGGAACAGATTAGGAGATGACTTAAAATGTAAAGAAGATGTTCCTATAGAAGTCATTCTCAACTTAGAATAGGATGAAGGTCAAGATTTCACGCCCAAAGGAATCAATCTGCTGTAACAGACAGCGACCAGATCGGCGACCAGATCGATGACCAGATCGATGC
>JAPKLX010001470.1:0-20866 GCA_026898415.1 Leonotis leonurus
CCCCCCCCATACACCAAACCTTGCTCTTTCGGGACCAATAGTTGTTAGTATAAAAAACAATCTGATTACCGTTGGCACAAAACTGACTTACAGAAAACAGATTGTGACTAAGAACCTCAACATATGATACTTTAGTGATAGTGGTCTTTCCAACTTTGATGTTTCCATACCCTATGGTATATCCTTTTGAATTACATCCAAAAGTGACCTGTGGTCCTGGTTTTTCTATGTAATCTGATTGTAGGTTCTTGTCACATGTCATGTGTTTTGAACAACCACTATCTATTATCCAGATTGTTCCTCTTGCTACCTTATTTCTTCTTGCAGTCCTTTGATCCTGCATTTAATCAAACTTAGCTACCCTTCAACGTTTGGGTGCTTGATTATTAGCAAATATTCCTTTACGAATCTAGAACATTTTAGGGTTAGGAACAGAAATATAGCAGGTAATGATGTTCCCATCATTGTCAACTTTAGATAGAGAGTGAATTTCAGAAGGATGGTATCTCTCTATTTCATCAATCTTTAAATTCTTCTTACTAGGAACTGTCCTGTTGACAATTTTTGTCCTGTTGACATGAGTATGATCTGTTTCTGTGTAACGAGCTGGTTGACCCTTTGTTTGATGATATTGTCTGTTCGTGACCTTTTTTATTATCATCTTTTGTGGATGACCTTTTTTGTTCTTCAAGTCTTTTATTTGATCTGGTATTTGCTTCCTTTCTGGTACAAAGCTTATGATTCCCGAAGACTTTTCTGAGTGACCTGGATACTCTAATCCAGATGTGCCTTTTTGCTGCATATTGATTAGCAGTTTAGCACGTTCATCACTTTTGTAGATCATTTCTTTGCCTTTCTTGATCTTTTCTTCGGCAACATTGTTTCTTGTAATAAGATCCTTCACTTTTGAATTTAGTGAATGAATCTCACTATCTTTTCTCTTGATCTGTTCTTCCAGACCGTTTAATTTAGCAACAAGTTGAGTGTTTGCTGTACTCAGTATATCTTCAGATTTCTTCAATCGGTCATTTTCTTCAACAACTTCTCTAAACAATCTCTTGATGCTCGAATAGATTTTGAACATTTCATTGACCTCATCCCATGAGTATTGAACTTCATCTTCTATTTCCTGTTCCAGATCAATAATATTTGAAGAGGTAGAGTTGCAAGAATTTACCTCAACATCATCCAGGCCGTTGTCTAGTCCCACATAGCATTCATTCCAACTTTCCTCGTCATTAGCAATGAAAGCTTCATCATTTTCTGATGAGCTATCTGAAAAATGACTCGAGCTGCTTGAGTTCTGTTAAGCTATCATGGCCTTGCACTCATATTTGAGCTTTCGATCTCTTTTAGCTCTCAGCTCTTCTCTTTGGCTTCTGGACAGATCAGGACAATCTGTTTTGAAGTGACCTGTTCTGCCACATCCAAAGCAAGTGTAATCTGTAGAGCTAGAGGTCTTTGTTGTTTTTGCAGTCTGCTGCTTGGATTCATTTTTGTCATCAGATCGATCATTGTCATGCTTCTTATAGAAGTTTTTCTTGTTATCTTTGTAGAAGCGTCTGTATTTCTTTGATCTGATCTCCATCTTGTCCATTCTTTTGGCGATCATTGCAAACTCTTTTAAAATTTTGTCGTAGCCTTTCTTTTCATCTGGTGAACAAGGTTCAGATGGATCATCTATTTTGTTCTTCGCTTTGAAGGCAACTTCTTTGTCCTTCTTAGAGCTGCTTTCTGTCTTTTTGGACAGATGATCTGGTCCTCTGTAATACCCTCAAATTTTAATTAGTAATTAATTGCTAATTTGAGATTTAATGAGGCTTTGCATCCTTAAGAAATAAAAATAAGAAAATTTAAGACTAAGATATATAGTTGAAATTGGTGAAGATAAGTAACCTAAGTGTTACTTAAGTATGATTTAGAGAAAGTGTTAGCATAGTATGGAGGATCATAATATGATTAGAGAAAATAACATAAGAGAATTCTTCAAAATTCTAGAAGGTGGTAAAAGTGATGAATAATCACTTAATATATTAAATCAAAAATAAAATTAATTATGGTTTAGATAAACATCTAGATTTCACTATTCTTGATAAACATCAAAAATTTCTTCCTCTTCCCTCAAAATTTTCGAAAACTTCCCCATAGCCAACACCAAAAATTTTTCTTCTCCCAAGCACAATAGTGTGATTTCAAGCCACCTCAAGTATAAAGATTATTAAATTGAAGGTAAATAGCTATACTCTATTATGTTTATATGTTTTATTTTGATAAATTATGATTTTTGAAGCATGATGATGGAGAGTCTAAATTGAAGTATTAGTGAAGTTTATTATTATTTCATGATTAAAGCATGATTAAGGTGGAAAGCATGTAGGAAGAGGAAGAATATGTAGGAATATGATGACATAGATGAAGATATGGCCTTAGGGTTTGAAATTAAATTATGTAATACTTGTGAAGCTATGCTTAAATCAAGTTGATATTCATGTAATTGAGCATGTTTAAACATAAGATTAGAAAGAAATTTGATGAAAAATCCAAGGTATAAAATTTTGTAATTTTTGAAAATTATGAAATAAAGAACTATGGGATTTTGATTTTATTTGTTTAAATTGATATCATATTTGAGCTTATTGGCATGAATAATGTCTAGAATAATTTATTTAGAATTTTCCAAGCATTAGAAATAAATTTTCAAAATTTAGTAATTTTATGGAGATTCTAAGTTTAAGTACATGTTGATTCTATTTGGACTAAGTGATGATGCATTGAAGTTTATTAAGCAATATTAAGCATGGTTAAATCAAGAGATTAAAGATAGAATCATTCTTACATTAAGATCTTTAATTTTCAAGAAGAAGGGCATGATTAAAACTTACACATAGAGATTTTATTTGTTTGATTTAAGGTGATATTTGAGATAAGGAATGAATATAATGGCTAATGTGAATTTATTGGATTTTATTAGCCAAGTATGTAAAAGTTAGAATTTGTTAGTTTACTATGTAAAGAAGTGATATAATAACATAGATATGATAAGTGATTAATATAGCCCAAAGATAGAAGGATGCAATAGCCGAAGAACTTATAATTATAATAGTTGACAATCAAGTAAATTACAAGAAGAAGAATGAGATTATGAATTGATGATTTCATAGAAAAGAGTATGATTTCTTATTCTTAAATGTTTTAATTAATGTAAGGTTCAGCTGAGAAAGAGAAAGAAGCAAAGAAAGAAAGAGACGAAGTCTCGGGTTAAATAGATTAATCTATCCAGGTGGGCTTTCTAACCAAAGAATGCACGTGCTAAAGAATTATTTATGTTTTGAACTGTTTATTATGTTTATAGATGTTGACTTGCCTGTTTTTTAGAGCATGTTGCATGTACCTATCTACAACAGAATTACGATATCGGCCCTATACCGGACGAGCTACCGGTAAGGGTTTGTGTGCACATTAGACCGTGAGCCGGTGAGCGGACTGGCCGGTCAGAGTGTTTGAGAGGGAGGCCTACCTCTCAACACTAGAAAGTAGATATAGTATCACAGATTTAAGATATATGTCTGCAGACACATTTGATGCATGTTCAGTTTTTATTGTTTTCAGAAAGAGAAGATATATGTTTTAAGAAGTGTATGCAGGTTATTTTCTTAAAAACCCTGTATATGCTAAAGTTGGCAAGTCAATCATATAGCTCTAAGAGAAAGTTTTAAATGTTTTTGGTATGTGTCCACTGAGTGCTTTATGTACTCACGCCCTGCATGTGTTTCTAAACGTGCAGGTTGAGCTGGGAGATGGCGTTGAGCTGAACACTGTAGTTATTTTTGGATATGTAAATATTGAGTGAGATTATGGTTATCTTGTTAAACTTTGTTGGACATATTTTGTAAGCCCCGAGTTATATGTCGTCATACATATAACTCAACCACTCTTTCCGTTGTGAAACTCAGTTTCCTCCTTGTTGTTAATTTGAATGTTTGGTACCACTATGTTTGGTTAGCTTATGAACTCCATGTTGGTACTTTTCTTTGTGAATCATCACGTTCAACCCTTTTTCTTGGTTGTTTGAGATTTACCTTTGGTAAATTGAAACCCGAGTTCATAAATTGTACGAGTTTTATTTTCTCTAGAAATAGGGTAGCAGGTTGAAACCCCTTTTCCATGCGTTTCATCTGTCCAAATTCATTTTAAATGGATACCATTTTAAAGATCTTTTCAATACCTTTCTAACGGTTCCTTCGGATCTCAATTCGGAGTCTGGAAGAGTAAGTTATGAGCTTTTGAAGTTGAAGTGTCAAATCTGCCCTGAATTTCTTGCGAAAGTTTTTATTCAAATTTATCCTTGAGATTAAACTTCATTTCCATGAGTTTCTTAAGTTAATCGAGTCGTGGCCTAATTAATTAACTAAGAAAGGGTTAAAAAATTGGGCTGTGACAGTTTGGTATCAGAGCGGTTTTCTTTCTTGAGTCTATGAGTTAGTAAGAGCTCAGTTTTCAGAATCCATCTCCTACAGCTCAACCAGGTAAGAAATTAGAATGCATTTTCAGATAAGTTGAGAATTTTAATTTTAGCATGCAAGTGTTGTATTTCTGTATAGAGTTGATTTGAGAATGCATGCAAAGTATGAGTTCAGTTATTTTATTTATGAGAAATTTAGACGAATCTTGAGAAGAATAGAAAGAGAATGTAGTATGATAGATAAGAATTTATGGTATAAACACATAAGTTGTATTTTATAGGATGGTGAGAAGGGTGACTACTCCACGAAAGAGTACGAGGCCTAGACCTACCGTTATGGGAAGAACGAATATTTTCTACGAACTTAGAAGAGGAGAACAACAAGATTTGATCGAGTTTCTGGAGCAATTTCGGAGCATGTGGTGCCGGGTCAGAGAGTTTGGGGTAACTGAGTTTGATGGTATAATTCAATTAGTGAATGTTTTACCCGTTGATTGACAAAGATGGGCTGCTTCTCGTGCACTTGATTTTATTGCTGATAATCAGGGTCTTGATGAACCAGTTGATTTTAATGGATTTATTGATGTTATCATTAGACAATATCAAAGTACTCAGAATCCACCATTTGGTTCTTATCCTTCTTTGGAGGAGTTTATTCCAGCCGTTCATTCTATTATTTCATCCGGTGTTCGTACCTGGGATGAACATTCTCATCCAGAGGCTGGAGAAACCGTTGTTCTAGAAACACTTGTTGAGGAACCCCCTTTTGTTGAGCTTAATGATCCTATTGTTTCTTCGGATCATGAGACGATCATTTCAGAATTTTCACCAATTCCTCTTGATGATGATCTTTCTCAGAATGTTTCTGACTTTTCTGATCTAGATTCTGAGATGTTCCCTATTGATTTGGATTGGTATGATCAACCTTTTGCTTCCCCTCCACTTCAAGCCACTCCAATTCAAGCTATTCCAGATGAATTTCTATCTGAGATCACATTTTCACCTCAGAGTCCACTTCCAGTTGAATCTTCTCAGTCAGAAGCAGGACCTTCTCGATCATCCAAAGTTAAGAGATCTTTTAAATATGAACCTGAAATTTTGCCCAATATTGGCACTACAAAGCAGCAGCCCCTCCAAATTAGCCAAATGCCTTTCATTAAAGATCCCTCTGAATTAGAACCATCACTCTCATTTACCAGTCGCTCTTATGGACCACCACCACCAGAGTCAGATAGCATGGAAGAAGAGTCAGAGTTAGAGAATGATGAAGAAGATCAAAGACTTAAGGAAGCAACAAACGATGCCGGAGATAGTAGGATCAACATCGACCAGGAGCAGGATAGAAGTAATGTTGTTTCGTCACGAGGGATAGATTAAGGATAGAGAGAAGTTCTTTATTATGAGAAATGAACAAGGGAAAGTTTAATGATGTATATATGTAAGTAGTTAAGGAAGTAGTAAGATAGAACGTAGTATGGGATAGGGTGAAATAGATAAGTGGGAGCCCTACCATGTACCAAACCTTTGTTTGATAAATAAAACTTTGTCTTCCTTAAAAGAAGTCTCTTCTTTGACATGCAAACTTGAACTTGTGATATTAACATTTTGTTCCTTCCTTACTTAAACTTATTGTTTAAACATGAGAAATTATTTTTGTTGAGCCTGAATTGTTATTGAGAAAAACCCTGCGTTCTTTTCAGATTGATTATGTACATACTGCATATATTGTTCTCATTAAATTATAAATTGCAGTATGCCACCTCGACGTCGCATCCCTACACCTGAAGAAACAGGACAAGAAAGTGAAAACACTCCCCAACATTCTTCTGCACCTGTACTTCCTCAACCCAACAGAAAGATTGCTGAACTTTTTCTCCGCCAAAACCCTCCCACTTTTAGTGGAACAGGTAGTCCAGCAGAGGCTGAGGAATGGGTTCGTACTATAGAACGAATCTTTAAGTTTCTGGAGTGTTCAGATCGAGAGTGTCTTTTATGCATTTCGTTTCAATTAAAAGGTCCTGCCGATTTTTGGTGGGAAGCACGTCAGAAAACTCTTACACCAGAACAGTTGGAAATCTTTACTTGGGAACAATTCAAGGAGGAGTTGTTTGCTAAGTATATTACACGAAGTTATCGGAAGCAGAAAGAAATAGAGTTCACTAATCTGAAGCAAGGGAAGAAGTCGGTAGCTGAGTACGACCGAGAATTTTGTAGCCTATCTCAATATGCTCCTTATAAAATCGAGACGGATGAGAAGAGGCAGAACTATTTCGGTCAGGGTTACGTCAAGAGATAAGAGTTATTTTGGCAAGCCAACCCTCCCTATCGTATACTGAGACATTAAATCGGGCATTAGACATGGAATTGGAAATGCAATCCGAAAAGATGGTAATGGAATCTACTCCAACACCATCACAGATGCAAATTTCACAAAGTGCAGCACCTCCGAATCAGAAATTTAAAGGAAAGAGGAAGTGGGAAATGAAAGATTTCCCGAACAAGAAACCATGGCAAAAATTGAGTCAGACAACACCAACTCAATTTCGACCGCCATCTCAGAATTTGACTCAAGTTTCCCCCAGTTCCACCGAAAAACCTTTGTGTCCCAGATGTAATAGATCACACGCGGGAATTTGTAAGTGGGGCAGCAACAGTTGTTATACTTGTGGCCAGGTGGGTCACTATTCCAACAATTGCCCTAATAAGAAGAGTACGTCTAGGCGGAAAGAAACAAGGTTCTTCAAAGCCAGTAGTACAAATGAAAGCTATAGGTGGAAGTGTTCAACCACAAGCTCAACTACAACAGACACCTCAGCTATGGCAGCATCAACCACAGTATCAAAGAGCGTTTGCTTTGACCCAAAATCAAGGGGGAAGAAATGCTGAGAATCTTACAGGTATGGGTACTTTAGATAATGTACCTATAAAAATTCTTTTTGATACTGGAGCTTCGCATTCCTTCATTTCAACAGCATGCGTTGATACTTTTAAACTTAAGATAGAAAGAAGTGATCAAAGTTTAAAAGTAGTAACTCCCTTGGGTAAATCCTCCATAGTTTCTCACATATGCCCTAACTTAGAATTTAAGTTAGGACTTCTTGAACTAGAAGCAAAATCTTTGAAATTGTTACCCATGTGGGATGTAGATGTTATCTTGGGAATGGATTGGTTGATAGAGAATCACGCCACAATTAGGTGCGAGCAATGAGAGATTTCGTTTCAATCTCCAGGAAAAGAGCCTACTTATTTCTATGGTATAGAAATGAAGACAAGAGATATACCAATAATTTCAGCTTTACGAGCATCCAAATTGATGAGAAATAAGGATACTCGTGTTTACTTGGTATATTTAAATGAAGAAAATAAGAAAGAGGAGAAGATGGAAGAGGTACCGGTAGTTAGAGAATATCCAGATGTATTTCCAGAAAAGTTACCCGGTTTACCTCAAGATAGACAATTAGAATTTCGACCCAGTGTTTCTCCTTGGGGAGCACCAGTTTTATTTGTCAAGAAGAAAGATGGTACCTTAAGAATGTGTATAGATTATAGAGAATTAAACAAGCTCACCTTGAAGAATAAACATCCGTTACCTCGGATAGATGATCTTTTTGATCAATTGAAGGGAGCTAGTGTTTTCTCTAAGATTGACTTAAGGTCAGGATACCATCAGTTGAAAATTCGACAAGAAGATATACCTAAGACTGCTTTTCGAACACGATATGGTCACTATGAATTTGTAGTTGTTGGTCCCGAAAGAGCAAGGTTTGGTGTATGGGGGGGGGGATACACCAAATACAAACTTTTCAGTTTACTTGACAAGTTATGAGAGAATTCAAGCTATTCTGTATAAGAAATTGCTCGAAGATGACTAGACAGATCGATATGCAGATCAATATCAGTTTAGTCCAAACAGATTACTCTCTTAGTGAAAACACTTAGCTAATAATAAGAGTGATCTTATTACTTTCTGAGTGTTAAGTGAGTGAGGAATAATGGTGGAATAGCGATTGCTCTTGTTTCGAAAACCTTAAGTATTATCCAGATTGTTTAAGAGATTGATTGAGATGCAGAACGAATGATAGTGCAGAGGGGTTAGAATAATAAACAACAGAAAATAGATATGCAAGAATATAAAGCACACAATTGTTTAACGTGGTTCGGGAAATCCCTACGTCCACGATCTGGTCAAAGCTAGACCAGATTATCTACTACTAGGATACTCTGCTTCTTTATACTCGTGGAGAACGAGTCACAAGTATCAATCACAACTAGAAAGATACTTATGCACGAAATAAGGGTCGTGTCCATTTACAACAGATTACCTCTACGTTACCACTAGAAAACTACTAGCTAGCAGGGTGATCTCCTTTCTCTCGATAAGACAGACTTGAATCGAGGTGGTATCACAAGGTGTTGAAGCTCTAAGTCTGGATGGCAGATTGCTTGAAAGTATGACGACAGTTTAGCTTGCACGTATGTTCCCCCTTTTTTTTTCTCCAGATTTCTAACTTCAACTATATAGGCATTGAATTTGAAATTCAAGCCATTTGTTGATTGACGTGAGATAGATTGTATATTGCCAATCAATGATTTCCATCATATCTGTTCTTGCCATATAGGAAAGGTTGACTCAATCTTTGAGTTATGGAAAGAAGTTTGCTAACGGTCTCTTTCCTTCTATGTGTTAACCGAAGATCTTCTTTCCAATCCCAGTTGGATGGACTTGATCTTGACGTGGCAAGAGCATATGATGTGTAGGATGATGTCAGCTGGTGGATTGATGACTCAATCGTTCTGGTTCCTCGCGGTAGGCATCGATCTGGTCACTGTCTGTTACAGCAGATCGATTCCTTTTGGCGTGAAATCTTGACTTTCATCCTATTCTAAGTTGAGATTGACCTCTATAGGAATATTTCCTTTACACATTAAGTCATCTCCTAATCTGTTCCATAACAGGATTCACTTTATCTCTAGTGATCTGTTTTTACACGTAGAACAGTTTAAGCTCTAAAATAGCTAAGTGTGTTTCGAAAGACCATCATTAAAACTAAAAAACCTTAGGGTTCCCAACAATTTCCCCCTTTTTGATGATGTCGAAACCACACTTTACAATGATGTCCTAGAAACTCTCTTAAGAGTGATCTGGTTTGATGACGAGATAGATAATTGTTCGTTATTTAGGTTATAACGATTTAAGATATTTTATATGTGTTCTGGACAATAGAGTGTTGTCATCAGAAACTTCAAAGATTTCATATATGAATAAAGAGACAAAATAGAGTTTACTGATAGTCAAGACAAGAAAAAAAATAAGAAATGCAGATCATAAAGATATGAGAAATAAGTCTATCTGCTTTTTCTTTTCTCTTCTTGTTGCCTCTTCATCTTTGCTCTGGTCTCGTCCGAGATAAGCTGGACACTCTCGTATATCCCCTCTCTGATCCTTATGTAGTCCGGGTCCTCTGCATCCACCTTGTACCCTCTGTTCTCAGCAAGTTGGTTAATGATGGTGAGCACGAATGTCTTGTCTGGTAGATCAGTCCCTGGAATGGTGGGGCATGATCTGTATTCTTTTTCGTGTGCAGTGATCTGGATGTTAGCTTGTGTTGTAGCTTTTCTAATCTCTTCCACCAGATCACTAGCATCATTCATGTCTAGATATCGATTGAATGCTTCGTTGGGTGATCCATCAGTGTATGCAGGTTCCTTCAGGAAGTATCTGCAGAGAACGAATGCATTCTTGAGCCCTTCCCATCCATCTCTCAGGTGAACTGGGACCCAGTTGGTCACTCCAGATGGTCTGATGTGAGTCGATGGCCAGCTGGATCCAGTTTTCTTCTTCTTCTTTTGAGTCTGGCTCAATCTGCTAGATGATTTAGATTTTTGAGTGTGAGCAGATGGAGCAGATGGAGGGCTGGCTGTTTGTGCAGTGATCTGCTGCTCCGGATGAGCTATCTCATTTGCTTTCCCTTTTGCAGCAGCACCAGATGACTTCTTCCCTTTACCAGATCCTTCCCCCTTTTCGACATCAGCAACAACCATGTTGATAAGTGTCCGGAGGGAAGAGATTTCTTCCTTCAGTGCATTGATCTCTTTGTCAGTGTCAACTTTTTGAGTAAGCAGCGATATGATATTGAGATTGGAATCATCAATCTGCTTTTGAAAGGATTTTGTAATGTTGGACAGTTCGGCTGTGTGGCGCTCTACATCTTCCTGGACAATCCCAAAGTCGTTGAAATATGTGTCGATCATTGTTTTGGTGGGATAGCGCAGTTCGCTTAACTTCCGTTCGACAAAATTCTTCCCATTGACCTCAAACTGTCTGAACATGGCCTTGGTGTGTGAGATGGCTTCCTTTAGAATATCAGCTGTTATGCCATCGGTCTGTTCTTGCACTATGGCATGCACCATGTCCTTCTCTTTCTCAGCGAAGGCAGTGATAATCTTGTAGATTTCTTTGACTTTGAGCTCAGTTGTAAACAGACTTTGATCGATCTGTGCCTTCCTTTCTTCAAAAGCAGCTCGATCATCGTCCATTTTCTTGCTAACTTCTTCAATCTTCAACATGTACTTGTCAACTTTCTGGGAGATGAGATCTCTCACTTGTGCATTAGACAGGGATTGATGCTGGGTCATCAATATGTCTTCCAGATTTGACATTTCAACGTATTCATCCATTGTGGCAGCGACAGCTGGGGTGTATATGTGATCTGTGTGTACACCACCCACCCTCTGTCCTGCTGGTTCATGTTCTGGTTCATGATCTGGTTGCCCCTCAGCCAGTGCAGTAGTGGGCTGTTCAACCTCAGCCATGGGCTGATCTGGTTCTGTTATTGCTGCACCCTGTTGGTGAGCATCAGCCTGAGCTGCTTCAGCCTCGTCCTCTCCAACCTTTTCTTCAATGCTGTTATAAAAATCCAGCATATCAGCTTTCGCATAAACAGATCGCAGGTCGATCTGGAGTTCTTCAGCCTCAAATTTTGTCATTCCAAGTATGTCTGGCTGGTAGGTCTCCTTTAACTCAGAGATTGATGCAGCAGTAAAGATCTTGAGTAAGGTGGCTTCTTCGATTTTTAATGCATGGATGGATCTGGTGCGGAGCAGGGCATCCAGAACATAGAATTCTTTATCTTTCACCAGCAACAGAAATTTGAGCCTCTTGGCTATATCATAAGTTTCTGGGGTAAGCTGGATCCCAGGGAATGTTCTGAGCACAGAGTGATCGGCCTCTGTTTCTAGCATTTTCACCACTGTCTCTGCCTTCTGTAACTCCTCCTCCTCATCAGTAGATGCCTCTTCTCCCTCAGCTTCCTCATCGATCTTCTCTAAGTGTTCAGCAGATGATGGACTAGTAGAGTGTGCGGGAGAGAAGTCCTTGGAGTGATCTGGGTGCACAGATGAGATGGGGGCCACATCCTCCGGTGGTCCACCCGACAGAACTTCCTCAACCTCCTGTTGAGGAATGACAGTTTCTGCAGCAGCAGGTACTTCAGCCTGGACTTCATCAGAGAGTTTCTGAAGTCGTCTGCGCTTAGATTTAGGTGGCTGGGCTGCTGTAGATGTATCTGTGTCAATCGAGCTTGATCTTCTGGTGGTCCTCTTGGTGGGTGTCCTCTCGATTGGCTTTTCCTTTGTGATCTTGGTTTTTGTGGAGCGATCTGCTTGACCAGGTGGGGGAATCCAGATGGGATTTGAGTTTCCCATCTCCATCAGGGCGCTAAGAACCACTGAGTCTTTCACCCGGGCAATCAGATTTGCGAAAATGCCCATCGACATTTCTATCTGATGCTGGTCCTTGGGAAAATGCTGTCTGGTGTTGAACTCAATAGCAGTGTCCCACTGGTGGTGAGGGAAGAATGTTTCCAACATGAAGCTGATTTTTGTAGAGTGCCTCAGGCTGCTGCGCTTTACTTCTATGCCAGGGGATCCTCCTTTCACGAACAGGATCATCTTGGCTTCCTTGGCCAAGAGATCAAATAAAATCTTGCTCCAGTTCACTGGCAGATTGAGTACCACTGCTGCTAGGATCCTGAATTTCTCAGGGGTGACCTGGTCATAGGATCCATTGTGGTTGAGAAAGATTCGCTGTACGAATTCAAACAGAATTCTGAATTCTGGAGCGAGAAGTGCACGGACAAACAACCTGTTTGTATATTGGATGGGTATGATCATCACTATCTCCACAGCTTCTTGCAGCTGTTCTGCAGTGATTTCCCCAAGGTCAAGACCTTCATCTTTCACTTTGTAAACGTCGTTGATTATGTTGATAACGTTGTACGAGGTGTTGCTGATAGTGTTCCCTTTACTCACCCTGATGGTTGCCTCGTCTCCACCCCTCTCTCCCTGCCATGAGAGGTAGAAGGCAGCAACATCCTTGGGTAGGAAATGAACTGGGTGTGAAGTGATAATATTGTGAAAGCCTACAGGAAACACAGAAGAGCATATGTGAGCACTATCCTTCCATCAGTGAAGTATAAGTGCCCAAAACAGTTTATACAGTCTAGCAGTTTATATCACAGTAACCATAACCATTCGTATATGCAGATGAGAAAAGAAAACAGTTCAAAACGCATGATTGAAAAGTAACATAGGACAAATCACAACAAAATCATAAAATAGTGAACCTTTGCATTGGCGAACAAGGTCAAATGCCTTTTCTAGTTTGTGAAACCCGAAGGTATCAAGAGTGGCGAAAAGGTCTTGGTGCAGATATGGTTTCAGAAAGTTCGCTTGGTCAAGAAAAATAGAGGATTTGGGTGCCATTGTTACTAAAACAGAGTGAATTTCGAAAGTAGAGAGAGTTTGAAAGAGAGGAAATTTTGCTAAGTGTTTCGAGAAATATAAGTGTAAGTGATAGATGAAACAACTTATCAAACATATAAACGAAAGAGAAGATAAGTAAAGGAATAAAATATTCAGAAATCCTTCCCTTTTTTAGCTTTTCCCGCATTTCCATGTTCTAGGTTTACAGTCTATAATCGCCTCTCTTTATCGTGTGATGCACGCGCTTGATCAAACGGTTGTGACGTGGCGCGTTGTTTTTGTTGCAGTCATTTTCTCCCTTTTTCTTGATTTGGAAGATATTTCCTCGATCACGTTTCCCAATTACTGTACTTAATCATCAAAAATAAAAGATTTGATATCTAGTGATAGAAATTAGATATTTTGTATAATTAGTCGCCATATATAGTTGACCTTTCTCCCTTAACCAAGTAATGGGATAATTAATAAGAAATATATTAAATTAATATCCACGTGGCATTTAGTAATCTGGTCAAGGTCGATCTCTTGCATAGTGAGAACTATCGATCTGGTTGTGCCACTGTTCAATCTGGTATTTTGACTCCTTTACTAATTCCCAGTTGGAATCTGATTAATTGACATATACTCAGTGATCTGGTGTCAATTCCCTGTTGGAATTTCACGTGATCTGGATTTTATCAATCTGGACCATGATGATCTGGTTTTGATTCCCTGTTGGAATATTGAATTTGATCTGGTTTAGATCAATCTGGTCCTTTCTTCAAGATTTAAAAGTCCTAGTTTTCCACAAAGCATCTTAAATCTTTCTTCTGGTAATGCCTTAGTGAGAATGTCTGCTCTCTGAACTTCAGTGTGTATTTTCTCAATCTGTACATGTTTCCTTTCAACATGGTCTCTTATGAAGTGATGTCTCACATCCACATGTTTGCATCTGGTGTGCAACACTGGGTTCTGTGTGATTGCTATAGCACTTGAACTATCACAAAAAATTGGTATTTCCTTGATATCAATCACATAATCTTTAAGTTGTTGTCTTAGCCACAGTATTTGTGCACAACAACTTCCAGCTGCCATATATTCTGCTTCTGTAGTTGAGGTGGCAACTGATGTCTGTTTCTTAGAAAACCAAGAAATCAGTTTATTTCCTAGAAACTGACATGTACTTGATGTTGACTTTCTGTCCAGTTTACATCCAGCATAATCTGAGTCAGTATATCCAGTTAGCTCAAAATTGTCTTCACATGGATACCATAATCCTACATGGGCTGTTCCCTTAAGATATCTTAGTATCTTCTTTAGCTACTTCCATGTGAGACTCTTTGGGATTTGCTTGATATCTTGCACATACACCTACTGCAAATGTAATGTCAGGTCGACTGGCAGTTAGGTATAGTAATGATCCTATGATCCCTCTGTATTGAGTAATGTTTACTGGTTTTCCTTGTGGATCTGGATCAATTTTCCCATTGGTCTGCATTGGGATTTTCACTGGGTTACTGTCTTTTAACCCAAATTTGGTCAGCAGATCGTTAATGTATTTTGTCTGATTAATAAAGATACCATCTGGTAGCTGCTTGACCTGCAAACCTAAAAAGAAGCTCATTTCTCCCATCATGGACATTTGGTACATTTGGTACTTATTTTTCATAAGTTCTGCAAATTTGTCACACAGATAGGTAGATTGAGATCCAAAAATGATGTCATCTACGTAGATCTGGACTAAGAGAATGTTTTCTTTGACTTTGATGATAAACAAAGTCTTTTCAACAGATCCTCTTCTGAATCCAGATTCTAGTAGGAAGGTTGATAAGGTCTCATACCAAGCTCTAGGGGCTTGTTTTAAACCATAAACTGCCTTAGTCAGTCTGTATACTTTCTGATTTGGATCTGCCTCTTCAAATCCAGGTGGCTGTTCCACATATACTTCTTCTTCAAGGATGCCATTAAGGAAGGCACTTTTGACATCCATCTGGTATACCTTGAACCGTTTGTGAGCAGCATATGCTAGAAATAGCCTTATAGCTTCTAATCTGGCTACTGGTGCGAATGTTTCATCAAAATTAATGTCTTCTTGTTGATTATAGCCTTTAGCTATGTTGGTCCCGAAAGAGCAAGGTTTGGTGTATGGGGGGGGGGGGGAATACACCAAATGCAAACTTTTCAGTTTACTTGACTAATTTAATCAGAGAGATGTAAGCTTTCTGGTTTAACAGATTGCTCAAAGTGATAGAACAAATTGATTTTCAATCAATTAGATTCTATCCAGATAAAGTCTCTCAAGTGAGATATACAAAGCAGAAAGCAAGTGTGAGCTTGAATTCAAACTATGTATTGTGTGCGGAATAATGGTGGACTTAGTCGGTGCTCTTGTAAAGAAAACCTTTTGAAAACTTAATCGAGTATTTAGAGGTTGATTAAGAATGCAGATTTGAATGAGTATGATAGATGCAGAATAAAAACAACTGAATATAAAATGCAGAATTTAAATAACACAGTTATTTTTACGTGGTTCGGGAAACCCCCTACGTCCACGGTCTAATCCAAACTGGATTAGATATCCACTACTAGGATACTCTTCTTATTTAACCTCGCTGAGAACGAGCCACAAGTTCCAAGTACAAACAAGTTGAAACTTATGCACGAATAAGGGTCGTGTCCCTTTACAACTTACAGAAAACTACTGTAAACAGAGGCTATCTTCACGTTAATCCACTAGAAAACTACTAGCTAGTAAAGATCTCCTTCTCTCGATAAGACAGACTTGAATCGAGGTGGTTTGGTGTGATTATGATCACGAACTGGTTGAAGCTTAAGTCTGATTTGGAGATAGAGTGCTTGAGAGTATTTCTGCTATCTAGCGCTTGCGTATATTGTTCTCTATCTATCAGACTTTAAATCTTCAAGGATATATAGGCTCTGAATTTGAAATTCTAGCCGTTTGTTGATTGGCGTGATTTGATTTGTGGATTGCCAATCAGTCATAACTCTTATTTCCTTGTAGAGTTGTTGATTGAATCTTCTATGAATGGTAAGCAGATCATCTATGATTGCTTTCCTTCTTCATGTCAATCAATGATTCAGTTTCTTTTTCTTCAATGGAAAAGTCTTTAATGCTTCTTTGACAGATTTGGTTCTGCTCTTTCTGGTTTGCTTCTAACCTTCTGGTTGTGATCTTTCTGGTCTAGTACCTATCTGGTTGCATACTATCTTAGACACTTTCTGGTTGAGGTACTTTCTGGTATAAGAGCTTTCTGGTAGAAGTACTTTCTGGTTGAAGTACTTTCTGGTAGAAGTACTTTCTGGTTGAAGTACTTTCTGTCTTGAAACTTGCTGGTTTAGCCTTCTGTCTTGAGACTTGCTGGTTTAGCCTTCTGTCTTGAGACTTGCTGGTTTAGCTTTCTGTCTTGAGACTTGCTGGTTTAGCTTTCTGTCTTGAGACTTGCTGGTTTAGCATTCTGTCTTAAGACTATGTCTTCTGCTCCAGCCTTCTGCTTGAGACTGGCTGGTTTTAGTATTTGTCCGAGACAGCTTCTATCCTTCTGTTTGAACTAGTTTCGACTATCTGTTATGCTGAAACCAGAAACAAAAGTACAGAACATGTATTATACCAAGTGTGTTTTGAAAAAGCATCATCAAAACTTAGAATATGTTATGGGGTTCCCAACAATTTCCCCCTTTTTGATGATGTCAAAACCACACTTAGTGAAAGAAAAAAAAAATGTAACTTGTATCATGTTCTGGACAGATAGGTTATTTGTTATTTAAGTTAAATAACAGTAAATAACAGAGAGATAAAAGAACTCCAAATTCATTGATGTATGAATTGTTGAGTACAAAAGATCAACAGAAAAGACAGAGAGACAAAAACAGAAGATACAAAGATTGTCTAAGAAAACCATCTTGCTGCTCCTCCCTTCTTCATCTTCTCCCTCTGGGCATCAGATACCAGCTGGATGCTTTCATAGATCCCATCTCTAACTCTGGCATAGTTAGGATCATGGTTATCTATTTTGTATCCTTTGATCTTGGCCAGCTGGTTGATGTAGTTAAGAATGTAAGTCTTGTCAGGAAGATTGCTGCCTGGTATAGTTGGGCAGACCATGAATTCCTTTTCTGGTGCCTTGAATTTGATCTTAGCATCTGCTGCTGCTTTCCTGACTCTCTGAATAAGATCCTGGTCTTTGAAATTCTCCAGATATCGAATGAAGTCTTCATCTGGTGTAGATTCTGAGTATGTAGGCTCCTTCAAAAAATATCTGTTCAATATAAACCCTTGCTTCACTTTCTCCCAATCAATCTGATCTCCTTCTGGAACCCAAGCGTCTGTGGGTGTCTGTTTCTTTAGAGACAGGTTCCAGGAGAAGGGCTTCTTCTTCTTCTTTTTGGACTGAGTGGTTGATGCAGATGATTGTTGGTGCGAGCGCTCTGTTGATGAAGGCGAGGAGAAGGGAGTTTGGAAGGATTTCTCTTTTGCTTCCTGGGCAGCCAGTTTCCTCTCCCTCTCTGCCTGTTCCTTGTAGAACTGCGCTCTGAACATTGGATCACATGCTTGATCCATGCTCACTCCAAAAAGCAGCATCTCAGCGATCTGGTCCCCTTCATCGACTGGTTTCTTGCCTTTGTCGCTGGGGATGTGAATTGAGGTCTGTGCTGGTTCTGCTCCGATCAGTGTGGGGTCTGGTCTGGGAGGAGTGGTTGGTCTGGGTTGTGCTGCTGGTGTTTCTGTTCCAGCATCTGTTGCTTCTGGACCAGCCACTGTTTCTTCTGGTATGCTCTTGCTGCTTCCTTTGCCTCCCTTGCCTTCTGCTATTTCCCCCTTTTTGACATCATCAAATAGGGTAGCCAGAAGTGTGCGCATAGACGCAAGTTCTTCATTCAAATGTTTCATCTGATCTTCAGCCTCTGCTTTGTATCCAAGCAGGAAATTAATTGTTTGGTTTGAGGCGTCTAATTTCTGCTCTAACCTGCTGTTCATTGTTGACAAGGTCTTGTCATATGTCTCTTGGAGTTCTTCAACAGCAGTTAGTCGATTGTTCTGATTTTCAAATTCTTCAGGGGTTGGATACAGAAGATCATTTAGCACGTCTATCTGGTGTCTTCTCATCAGCTCCACAAATTTTTCATCTTCAAATTTGGCAAATTGTGCATGGATGGCTAGGTCAGTAGATTCTTTGAGTTGAGCAGCAAGTGCAGTTCCTTTCTTGTCAACAGCTGCACTGATAAGTTCATCTTGTTTAGCCAGTAGATCAGCAAGCAAGGCAGTGGCCTTTTCTGCTTTTTCATCAATTCCAGTCAGACGGAGATTGATCCTGTTCTGGTTAGCTTCAGCTGCTGCTCTATCATCATCCATCTTCTTGTTCAGATCATCCCTGATCTTTCTGAATTTGCCTCTGATGTCTTTGTCCATGTCATTGACATAGTCCTTCTGATGTTGGTTAAAATCAGTGAGAATCTGGGTGGCCTTATCTTGAATCGAGTTGCACACATCTGTCATGTGATCTTCAACTCGCAGAGTGATAAGATTATCCAGTTGATAGTTGTTGAAAGTGTTGGTCTCTCGTTCCAAAAGCTCTTCCATGGTGTAGAAGTTAACGTGTTTCTTTAACTTCTGGGCAGCACCTTGGGTATATATTTCATTGCTGGGTTCTCCACCAATGTGTTGACCTACTGGTTCGTCATCACCAGAATCCAGGTCAATGATAGGTGTTTTCTTGGGAGAATGTCTTGTTGAAGTTTCTGCCTGTGCTGGTTGATGGTGCGTGGGAACAGATTCTGGTTTCTGGACCTCAGGTTGTGCTGTTGATAAATCGACTTTCAATGCTGCTGCCTCCTGCTTCATGAGGTCCGAGATAAGTTGGTGATATTCTGCTCTCACTTCAAGAACTGTGGAGACTTGAAGTAGGCTCAGCAGCGTTGCTTCTTCCTTCTTGAGTTCATCAATTGTCTTGAGCTGAAGCAGTGCGTCAAAGACATAGTACTCGCTGTCCTTGATCAGCAAATAAAACTTGACGCGTCTTGCTGCTCCCAAACTCTCTGGAAGCAAGTTGATTCCAGGGAACTCCTGTAGGACAGAGTGTTCTGCTTCGTTCTCCAGCAGGTTGATTACACTTTCAGCTTGTTGTTTCCTGACCTCCTCCTCATCTGTTGATTCTCCTCCCTCTTCCTCCTCTTCTTCACTGATTTTCTCCATTCGAGGTGGTGAGGGTGTAGCTGTTCTAGCAGGGGAGAAATCCTTCTGGCTTGTTTCTGGTTGCATCTCCTCTGCTGGAGTTTCAGTTTGTTCTGTTGCTGCTTGTGATATTTCTTCCTCATGTTCTTGAAAAGCAGATTGTTCTGCTGTTGCTGCTGGTGGTGGTGATGATTCTTGTACTTTCTGAAGTCTTCTCTTCTTCTGTTTTGGCAGGGAGGCAGAAGTCTCTGTTTCCACAGAACTGCCTCGCTTTCTGGCTGCCTTCTCCTTGACTACCTTCTCCTTCTTCTTCTCCACACCTTTAGTAGGTGGCATCCAAGAAGGGTTGGAACTACCCATTTCTAGTGCAGCAACGCGGTGCACTTCATCAGGAATCTTGTTGTAGAACTGAGGAGCGAGTCCCAACGACATTTCCAGCTGGTGCTGGTCCTTGGGAATAGAATGACCAGTGTTGAATTCTACTGCTTCTTCCCAGGCTTTCTGGGTGAAGAATCGCTCAATCATCAGACTTATCTTGGTGGAATGACGCAAATTCCTCCTAACTTCCACCGAAGTGCCTTTGCCCTTGCTATCCTTTGAGTATGTCACCAGCTTTGCTTCTTTAGCCATCAGCTCAAAAAGGATTCTGCTCCAGTTGACTCGAAGGTTGAGAACAACCGCTGTGAGAATTCTGAATTTCTCAGGTGTGACTTGATCATAAGTGCCACTGTGGTTGAGAAAAATCCTCTGAACCACTTCTAAGAGTAGCTTGAATCCTGGTTGGAGTAGAGATCTTTGGAACATCCGTCCAGTATAAGAGATAGGTATCACCAACATGATCTCAATAGCCTCCTGCAATTGCTCCATTGTGATATCTTCCAAGGCTAGACCTTCGTCTTTTAGCCTGTAAGTTTGATTGATCATTTCAATCACATTATATGGTGTCTTGCTTGTTCTGTCACCAATTGGCATTAGTACATTGGCTTCAAAGCCGTGTTTGTCATTTTGCCATGTTAGATAGAAGGAAGCTACTTGCTTTCCCAGAAACATCTTGGGATGTGAGGTGACGATGTTGCAGAAACCTTATATTAAAAGAACATTCACACAAATATATACACATTTATCAGTTCATATGAACAAGCATAAGTATTTGCACAAACACAGTAAGAACAACAGTTCATAGAACGGAGAATCACAGAATGTGCAATAGAATGCAGATAGCAAAGAGGTTGGGCAAACTGAAACCTTTGCAGCGTGAAACTAGGGCAAAAATTTCCTCAAGCTTTCGAAAGCCATGTGATTCAAGAACAGCATAAGGTTCAGGTGAGAGAAATTTCTGAACCTCAGCTACGTGTTGCAGAAAGAGTGAAGTTTGTGGTGCCATAGTCAAACGCAAAGATGTTGAGGGAAGAGATTTGCAGAAGTTTTGAGAAAAACTTAAGTGCTTAGGAATTTCGAGAAGTGCTCAGTGC
>JAPKLX010002246.1:0-14406 GCA_026898415.1 Leonotis leonurus
AACAGTTGGTCCGATGCACTCCTTGTAGTTGATTAATAAGTCTTTACTGTACGTCATATGTTTAGAGCATCCGCTATCAAGTATCCATACTGCGCCCCGAGCTGTGCGTGTTCTTCTCATCGATCTCCTATCCTGCAATGAAAAATTATTTAGCTACCCCACTGATTGAGGGTGCTTTGTTAGTAGACAATGTTCCCTTTGGAACCCAAATTTGTCTAATTATAGTGACATTCTGTGACGGTCTGATTTATCTCCCACTAAAGTCGATGTACACTACTTTCTTCTTGGCTGGTGGATGATTGGGCACTTGTTTCCTAGCAGCAGATGGTATATGGTTGACAGGTTGTTTTCTCTGGTTAACGTGCGGAGGAGCTCGCTGATAGTTGACCTTGTGAGCAGGTTGATTGAACCCTTGAGCAGGTGGTTTTCTTTGTTGAAAACCAATTCCTTGTGTAGTGAACCTTTGTTGTTGCTGTCCTTGATCCTTGATCAAAATTGCTTGCGGCTGTTTTGAAATATTGTTGAGATTTACTACCTTGTCTTTACCCTTTTTCCTTGACAAAATTTCCTTTAGGTGGACCTTTGTCAACTCCATTCCAAGTCCTCCATGATCTGACGACCTCCTTTGCATATCATTGATGAGATGAACTCTGTCTGACTTTTTGTAGATGTAATAATTAAGCATTGTACCCAAGTTCTCTGCCTTGTTGTTGGCCGATAATTCTCTTCCAATCAACTCTGAGATTTTGGCATTAAGAGCGTAGACTTCTTCACTCTTGTCATTTATTTGTAGAAGCATTGCCTTTTCTCTCTCATTAAATGAAGCACTCACATTCTTCATTTCTTGAATGGTGGTTGCCATTCTTCCATTTTCTTTAATGGCATGTTTGAACATCTTGTTCAACCTTGCATGATCTTCCATAAGTTTGTTGAAATCTTCAATGGAGAGATCGTCTTCTTCTTCTTCATCTATCTCCTCGTTGTCACCCGAATCATACATAGGTGAGTTAGAAATAGGAGAAGAACAATTATTTACTACCTCATTGTTGTCGAGTCCATTGTCATGACCCATGAGGCATTCATCCCATTCAAGGTCAAGTTCGTTTGCCACAAATGCTTCGTCATTTTCGGTCGAGTTGTCGGAGAAGTGTTTGGGAGCAGATTGTTCTTCAGCGATCATTGCCTTGCGTTGCTCCTTGAGCTTTTGATCGCGTTTGCTTCTTAACTCTTCTCTCTCACCCTGAGTAATGTCTGGACAGTCCGTCTTGAAATGTCCTTTCCTGCCACACTTAAAACAAGAGTATTCGGACAGGTCAGCTTTAACATAGGAAGTTGGTTTTACCTCATTCTTCCTATCAGGTCGACCACCAGATCGATCTCTTCCTTTGAAGCTTCGATTATTGTCCTTGTATAGACGTTTGTACTTGTTTGCTCTCATTTCCATTCGTTGAAATCTTTGAGCCATAAGAGAGTATTCCTCAAAATAGTTCTTTGAGGGATAGTCCTCATCTTCTGATGTTGATGAGTCTTTTACTATGACAACAGGTGGAGATTTCTTTACTATCTCCTTTTCTTTTAGCTTTGCCTTAAAAGCTGTTTCATTATCCTTGTTACCTGCAACAGATGGTTTGCTAGAGGGAGAGTTAGATGAACCATGAATACGATTGATTTCATACTCATTTCCAGTTAGCAAATCAAATAAAGCGTCAATTGTTAGAGAATTGAACTCTGGCATCATAGGATGCATTGCCGAGTATATCTCCCAGTTGGCAGGTAGAGCACGAATGATTTTGAGATTCATTTCACGTTGAGTATACTTGTTCTTGTCGATAGCAGTTATCTCAATTATAATCTCAGTGAATCTGTTCTTCATATGAGCTACCGTCTCTCCTGGCTTCATCTTGAACTCTTCATATATATTACAAGCAATTGACAGTTTGTTTTCTTGAATTACGTCCGATCCCAAGCTAATGTCTCTAAGCACATCCCACATTTCTTTTGCAGATTTGAGACGTCGAATTTTGGCCAGATAGATACCTCTAACTGTGCTTGAGATTAACCCTTTGGCATAGTCATCTAAGCCAGCTTCTTTCTTTTCTTCGGTTGTGTAATCATTAATATCCTTCTCCTTTTCCACTATATCGACAGTTGGAGCTGGTCCTATACCATCTTTGATCTCAGCTGAATATTTGTGCATTATCTTGATTGGTCCATCTGTGATGACTGACCACATCTTGATATGATGCGCCCTAAGACACATCTCGAGTCTAAAGCTCCAATCTTCATATCCTGCAATAGAAAAATCTTCGCATGCTTGCGCCATCTGTCCTTCCATGACTAAGATAAATGATTAGTATAATGCAAGTGCTTTATGCAGTGAAAACGTTTTTCAAAGATCTATTCAAGATGACCACACAGAGTAAACCTCCTGTGTTAACAGATACAATGGTCAAAATGAACCACTGCTCTGATACCACTTGTTGGTCCCGAAAGAGCTAGTTTGGTGTATGGGGGGGGGGGAATACACCAATTCCAACTTTTTAGGTTTTCTTGTTTTTATTTTTAATAGATAAGGTTTCAGCAATCTTAGAATATAAGAAGGATTGGATTAGCAAGAAGATTCTTCGTGTCAGGAAGAGTCAACTTAGGTCAAGTATACCTTAAGTGTGAAGTAACAGTTTGTTGGGAACCCTAAGATTAGTGTTGATGATAGTCTCTCGAAACACACTTAGCTTAGAACAAAATCTGTTCTTCATATAAAACCAGATCACTATAGATAAGGTGATTTCTGTTATGGAACAGATTAGGAGATGACTTAAAATGTAAAGGAAATACTCCTATAGAAGTCAATCTCAACTTAGAATAGGATGAAGTCAAGTTTTTTATGCCAAAGAAGAATCGATCTGCTGTAACAGACAGCGATCAGATCGATGACCAGATCGATACCTACAGCGAGGAACCAGAACGATTGAGTCATCAATCCATCAGCTGACATCATCCTACACATCATATACACTTGCCACGTCAAGATTGAAGTCCATCCAACAGGGATTGGAAAGAAGATCTTCGGTCATACATTTATAAGGAAAGAGACCGTTAGCAATCTGCTTTCCATACTTAAAGATTGAGTCAACCTTTTCTATATGGCAAGAACAGATATGATGGAAACCATTGATTGGCAATATACCATCTATCTCACGCCAATCAACAACGGCTAGAATTTCAATATTCAATGCCTATATAGTTGAAGTCAACAATCTGGAAAAAGAGAGAACTTACGCACGAGCTATACTGCAATTATCCTTCAAGTATTCTGCATTCCAGACTTAGAACTTCAACACTCTGTGATTCTACATCACACCAACCACCTCGATTCAAGTCTGTCTTGTTGAGAGAAAGAAGATCACCCTACTAGCTAGTAGATTTCTAGTGGTAACGTAGAGGTAATCTGTTGTAAAGGGACACGACCCTTCATTCGTGCATAAGTATCATTCTAGTTGTGATTGATACTTGTGACTCGTTCTCCACGAGTATAAAAAAGCAGAGTATCCTAGTAGTGGATAATCTGGTCTAGTTCTGACCAGATCGGGGACGTAGGGATTTCCCGAACCACGTTAAACAACCGTGTGCTTTATATTTCTGCATATTTCATTTTCAGTTGTTTATTATTCTAATTCTCTGCATAATCATCCATCTGCATCTCAAGCAATCTCTTAATCAATCTGGTTAACTCACTAAGGTTTTTAAAACAAGAGCAACCATTAATCCACCATTATTCCGCACTCACTCTACACTCAGAAGATAATAAGATTACTCTTATTATTAACTAAGTGTTTTCACTAAGAGAGTAATCTGTTTGGACTAAATCAGACATTGATCTGCTTATCAATCTGTTAAGTCACTGCCAAGCAATTTCTCGTATAGAATAGCTTGAGCTCTCTTATAAACTGTCAAGTAAAACTGAAAAGTTTGTATTTGGTGTATTCCCCCCCCATACACCAAACCTTGCTCTTTCGGGACCAACAAGTGGTATCAGAGCAGTGGTTCAATCTGACCATTGTTTTGTTTCACAAGGATAAAACCTGCGTGGTCTACTTGAATAGATCTAGAAAAACCTTTTTCATTCACGTGCATACTATCTGTTATGGAATCATCTGTTATCAGGGCTTGCGAAGAATTCTCTATCCAAGGATATAGAGAATGGAGTTTCAGAATCAAAATGTGCCTCAAAGCCCATCACTGCTTGATGTGGAAAGTAATTGAAGAAGGGCCATTGGCAATTACTGAAGAAACCACCCGCATCACAGATACAGGAGCAGTTAAAGAAACTGTTCTAAAGGATCCCAGAAAATACACCTCTGAAGAAAGAAGAGAGGCAAATCTCGATGACTTTGCCAAAGGGATCATCTCCAGCACGGTCAAAGGCATACATCTGGCTAAAATCCAAGACCTGGATACTGCCAAAGAGATGTGGGAAGCCTTGAGAGACCTAGCCCTAGGATCTGAAGTAATGATCGAGAATAAGCTGTCTTTAGCCTGCAACAAATATGACGAATTTAAAATGAAACCTGGCGAGACAATAGAACAGATGAAGATGAGATTCACTGGAATTCTCCTTGAGATATCTGCGTTCAAAAAGAACAAATATACTCAAAGAGAGAAGAACATGAAAGTTCTTAGAGCTCTTCCACCAAGCTGGGAGATATATGCAGCAATGCAACCTCTAAGAGCAGACTTCAATGATCTGTCCACTGCAGCCTTATTTGATCATCTCGAAGGTCATGAGTGTGACATTCAAAGAATTCGAGGACCAGATCATCTGTCCAAAAAGGAAGAGAACAGCTCAAAGAAAGATAAAGAGGTAGCCTTCAAAGCGAAGAGCAACCCAGATGATTCTTCTGAGTCTGTTACTCCAGATGAAGAGAAAGGCTATGACAAACTCTTAAAAGAGTTCGCTATGATTGCTAAACGGATGGACAAGATGGAAACCAGATCGAAGAAATACAGACGCTTCTACAAGGATAACAGAAGGAACTTCAACAGGAAGTATGATAATGATCGATCTGATGATAAAAATGAATCTAAAGAGCAGACTACTAAAACAACAAAGACCTCTAGCTCTACAGATTACACTTGTTTTGAATGTGGCAGAACAGGTCACTTCAAAACAGATTGTCCTAATCTGTCCAGAAGCCAAAGAGAGGAACTAAGAGCCAAACGAGATCGAAAGCTTAAATATGAGCGAAAAGCGATGATAGCTGAACAGAACTCAAGCAGCTCGAGTCATTTCTCAGACAGCTCATCAGAAAATGATGAAGCCTTCATTGCTGACGACGAAGAAAGCTGGAATGAATGCTATGTAGGCTTGGACAACGGTCTAGATGAAGTAGAGGTAAATTCTTGCTACTCAAATTCCTCAGATAATAATAATGATCTTGAACAGGAAAGTGAAGATCAAGCAGAATACTCATGGAATGAAATTGATGAGATGTTCAAAAGCTACTCAAGCATCAAGAGGCTGTTTAAAGAAGTTGTTGAAGAAAATGACAGATTGAAGAAAGTTGAGCAAATTTTAAGCACAGCAAATACACAATTTGTGACTAAAATAAACGATCTGAAAGAACAGATCAAGAGGAAAGACAGTGAGATCCACACACTTAACTCAAAAGTTAAGGATCTGGTTACCAGAAACAATGTTGCTGAGGAAAAGATCAAGAAAGGAAAGGAAATGATCTACAAAAGTGATGAGCGTGCCAAGTTGCTAATAAATATGCAACAAAAAGGCACATCTGGATTAGGATATCCAGGTCACTCAGAAAAATCCTCTGGAACTATGAACTTCGTACCAGAAAGGAAACAGATACCAGATCAAGTGAAAGACTTGAAAAACAAGAAAGGTCTTCCTCAAAAGATGGTCATAAAACAGACTGACAACAAGCAATACCATCAATCGAAAGGTCAACCAGCCTACTACACAAAATCAGATCAAGTTCACAACAAAAGGGTCAACAGGACACCACCGAACAATAATGTCAACAGGACAACACCAGTTAAGAAAGGATTGAAGAATGATGGATTAGAGAAATATCATCCTTCAGAAATTCACTCACTATCTAAAGTTGACAATGATGGAAGTACTATTACCTGCTATATTTCTGTTCCTAACCCCAAAATGTTCTGGATTCGAAAAGGAACATTTGCTAATAATCAAGCACCCAAACGTTAAAAAGGGTAGCTAAGTGTGATTAAATTGCAGGATCAAAGAAGTGCAAGAAGGAGTAAGATAGCAAGAGGAACTATCTGGATTATAGATAGCGGTTGTTCAAAACACATGATGTGTGATAAGAATCTGTTATCAGATTACATAGAGAAACCAGGCCCACAGGTCACTTTTGGATGTAATTCAAAAGGATATACCAGAGGGTATGGAAACATCAGAGTAGGCAAGACCACTATCACAAATGTGTCATACGTGGAGGGTCTTAGTCACAATCTGTTTTCTGTAAGTCAGTTTTGTGCTAATGGTAATCAGATTGTTTTTGATACTAACAACTGTCTGGTGAAGAACAAGGAAGGAGATGAAATACTCCTTACCGATAAACTGCAGGATAGGTTATACATTGTCCAGTGGACAAACCAGATCGAGACCTGCTTAGTCACTAAGACTGTATCAGAAACAAGCTGGTTATGGCATAAGAGATTAAGTCATCTTAATTTCAAATCAAGCAACAGGATTGCCAAGGAAAGGTTAGTAGAAGGACTACCAGATCAGGTGTATGATAAAGATCACATATGTGACGCTTGTCAAGCTGGAAAGCAAACCAGATCATCCTTTACAAGCAAAGCAGCTCACTCAACATCAAGGATACTAGAGCTGTTACACCTTGATCTGTTTGGACCAGTCAAACCTCTAAGTATCAATGGGAGAAAGTACACATTAGTAATCATAGATGATTACTGAAGATTCACTTGGGGTTATCTTTCTGCTAAAGAAGAAAGAAACCCTTGACAAACTCCCTGATTTTCTACTCAAGATCACAAAGCAGAAAGAGACGAGTATAACCTCAATCAGAACTGATCGAGGAACAGAATTTCTCAACCAGAAGATTGAAGCATACTGCAACAACATGGGAATCACTCATCAAACATCTGCTGCTCGAACTCCTCAACAGAATGGTGTTGTTGAGAGAAGAAACAGATCACTCAAAGAAGCAGCTCGCACAATGCTTAATGCAACAAATCTACCGAAGAAATTCTGGGCAGAAGCCATATACACAGCCTGCTATACTCAAAACAGATCATCCATCACAATCAGACATGGAAAAACTCCATATGAGATTTGGAACAACAGGAAGCCTAAGATTTCTTACTTTCGTACCTTTGGCTGTTTATGTTACATACACAATAATGGAAAATCTCAGTTGAAAACTTTTGATAGCAAAACTGACCCTGGAATATACTTAGGATATTCTGATGCCAGCAAAGCTTATCGAGTTTACAATAAGAACTCTCATATTGTGGAAGTAACACCTCATGTTGTTTTTGATGAGTCTATTGTTGAGTACAGATCACCAGATGAAAAGCAGACAGACAATCAGGTGACAACCAGAAGGATGAATGATCTATTACTAGAAGATGTTCTTATCTGGAATTCTAGGAGTGAGGATGAAGAAATTATCACTCAACCTGTTGCTGAGGAGATCATACAGCAAGGGGGAATATCACTACCTAACCTGGATGAAAACAGATCATCAACAGAAGACAATGATACAATTACTACAAATGATGATCAACATCCAGAAGAAAGTCCAGATGAGAATCCATTTCATGCTACATCAACAGCACACCCTGAATTTGAGGAACCAACAGATCAACCTAATCCTGAGTTATCTGATGAAGAAATGACCAGGAGAAGAAGATGGATACAAGACCATCCACCAGAACAGATCGTTGGGAACCCATCAGATCGTGTGAAGACCAGAAGAATGCATGGAGAAAGTGCATTGTTGAGCTGTTACCTCTCTCGCATGGAGCCATCTGATGCTTATGAAGCACTTCAAGATGCAGATTGGATAATGGCAATGCAAGAAGAACTCAATGAGTTCAAAAGAAATGAAGTCTGGTATCTCGTGGACAGACCCAAACACCAAGGAGTAATAGGTGTAAAATGGGTGTTCAAAAACAAACGAGATGAGAATGGTGAAGTAATCAGAAACAAAGCCAGATTAGTAGCTAAAGGCTATAATCAACAAGAAGGCATTGATTTTGATGAAACATTCGCGCCAGTAGCCAGATTAGAAGCCATAAGGCTATTTCTAGCATATGCTGCTCACAAACGATTCAAGGTATACCAGATGGATGTCAAAAGTGCCTTCCTCAATGGTATTCTTGAAGAAGAAGTATATGTTGAACAGCCACCCGGATTTGAAGAGGCAGATCCAGATCAGAAAGTATACAGACTAGCTAAGGCAGTCTATGGTCTAAAACAAGCCCCTAGAGCTTGGTATGAGACCTTGTCAACCTTTCTACTAGAATCTGGATTCAGAAGAGGATCCGTTGATAAGACTCTGTTCATTATCAAAATCAAGGAAAACATCCTCTTAGTCCAGATCTATGTAGATGATATCATCTTTGGATCTCAATCTACCTATCTGTGTGACAAATTTGCTGAACTTATGAAAAATAAGTATCAAATGTCCATGATGGGAGAAATGAGTTTCTTTTTAGGTTTGCAGGTCAAGCAGCAACCAGACGGTATCTTTATTAATCAGACAAAATACATCAACGATCTGCTGACAAAATTTGGATTAAAAGACAGTAATACAGTGAAAATCCCAATGCAGACCAATGGGAAAATCGGTCCAGATCCCGAAGGAAAACCAGCTAATGTTACACAATACAGAGGGATCATAGGATCACTACTCTACCTAACTGCAAGTCGACCGGACATTACCTTTGCAGTAGGAGTATGTGCAAGATATCAAGCAAATCCCAAAGAGTCTCACATGGAAGCAGCTAAAAGGATACTAAGATATCTTAAGGGAACAGCCCATATAGGATTATGGTATCCATGTGAAGACAATTTTGAGCTAACTGGATATACTGACTCAGACTACGCTGGTTGCAAACTGGATAGAAAGTCAACATCTGGTACATGTCAGTTTCTAGGAAATAAACTGATCTCTTGGTTCTCTAAGAAACAGACATCAGTTGCCACCTCAACTACAGAGGCAGAATACATGGCAGCAGGAAGTTGCTGTGCACAAATACTGTGGTTAAGACAACAGCTCAAAGATTATGAGATTGATGTCATGGAAATTCCAATTTTCTGTAACAGCTCAAGTGCTATAGCAATCACACAGAACCCAGTATTACACACCAGATGCAAATATGTTGACGTGAGACATCACTTTATAAGAGATCATGTTGAAAGAAAACATGTACAGATTGAGAAAATACACACTGAGATTCAGAGAGCAGACATTCTCACCAAGGCATTACCAGAAGAAAGATTTAAGATGCTTTGTGGAAAACTTGGACTTTTAAATCTTGAAGAAAGGACCAGATTGATCTGAACCAGATCAAATTCAATATTCCAACAGGGAATCAAAACCAGATCATCATGGTGCAGATTGATAAACTCCAGCTTATTTGCAAAATCTAACAGGGAACTACTACCAGATCACTAAGTATATGTAAACAACAGATTGATCATAATTCCAACTGGGAATTCATTAAAGGAGTCAACCAGATCGATAGTCCTCACCATAAATGAGATTGACCTCAACCAGATTACCTAATGCCACGTGGATATGGAATTAATATTTCTATTAATTATTATATTACTTGGTTAAGGGGGAAAGGTCAACTATATACGGCGACTAATTATCTATATTCTGACATTAGATATCAAATCTTTTATTTTTTGATGATTACTTATAGAAATTGGGAGACGTGATCGAGAATATATATACCAAATCAAGAAAAAGGGAGACAAAAGACCGCAACAAAGATAACGCGCCATATCACAACCGTTCGATTATAGCGCGTGCATCAAACGACTAAGAGAGGCGGCTATGGGTTGAAAACCTAGTACTTGGAAAGGCGGGAAAGCTGAAAAAGGGAAGGATTTCTCAATAATTTATTACTTTATTTATCTTCTCTTTAGCGTATATAGATTGATAAGGCGGTTCGTGTATCACTTACACTTACATATTTTTCTCGAACACTTAGAAATTTCTCTGCCTTCCAAAGTTCTCTCTTCCTTTGCAAAAACTCTGTTCTTTAGCAAAAATGGCACCAAAATCTTCCATGTTCCTCGAGCAAGCAAGTTTTCTGAAACCTTATATTCACCAAGACCTCTTTGCAGTTCTTGACACCTTCGGGTTTCATAAACTGGAAAAGGCATTCGATCTTGTTCGTTAGTGCAAAGGTTTCTTAATTTTCGTTTTAACTCTTATTCGTATGTCAAAATGCTTTCACTCTGTTTCTATTCTGTTATCTGTGACCGATGTCAACATTATAGAACTGCATAAACTGTCTTTGTGGCACTTATACTTCACTGATGGAAGGATAGCGCTCACATCTGTACTACTATGTTCTATGTAGGTTTCTGCAAAATTATTACTTCACACCCTGTGCACTTCCTACCCAAGGATGTCACTGCCTTTTATCTCTCATGGCAGGGAGAGAGAGGTGGAGATGAGGCCACCATCAGGGTGAGTAAAGGGACTACTGTCAGCAACACTCCCTACAATGTTATCAACATTATAAACGCCGCTTATAACGTCAAGGATGAGGGATTAGAACTGGGTGAAATTACTGCAGAACAGCTGCAAGAAGCTGTGGAGATGGTCATGATCGTACCCATCCATTACACAAACAGGATGTTTGTTCGCTCACTTCTCGCACCAGAGTTCAGGATCCTGTTTGAATTCGTTCAGCGGATTTTCTTAAATCACAATGGATCCTACGACCAAGTCACTCCTGAAAAGTTCAGGATATTAGCTGCAGTGGTTCTTGATCTGCCTGTCAACTGGAGCAGGATCTTATACGATCTCTTGGCAAAGGAGGCCAAGATGATCCTATTCGTGAAAGGCAGCTCCCCTGGCATTGAAGTTAAAAGGAGCACACTTCGACATTCCACAAAGATCAGCTTTATGCTGGAATCATTCTTTCCTCATCACCAATGGGATTCAGCAATTGAGTTCAATGCGAAACAGCATTTTCCAAAGGACCAACATCTGATTGAAATGTCGATGGGCATTTCAGCAAATCTGATTACCAGAGCAAAGGACCCGGTAGTCTTTAATGCTCTGATGGAGATGGGGAACTTGAATCCCATCTGGATTCCTCCATCTGGTCCAGCAGATCACTCCACAAAATCTAAGGTCACCAAGGAGAAGCCAGCTGAGAGAACCCCCTCCAAGAGAGTGACCAGGAGGGCCAGTTCTATTGAAACAGATACTTCTACAGCAGCTCAGCCTAAACCAAAACGCAGACGGCTTCACAAACTGATCGCCGAACCTCAGACTGAAGCACCTGCTGCTAGAGAAGCTGCTATCCCTCAACAGGAGGTTGAGGAGGCAGAAGTTGTTGTGCTGGTTGATGAACCAGAAGATGTGGAGCCTCTGTCAACTGTACACCCAGATCAGCCCAGAGACTTTTCTCCAGCTCACACGATCAGCTCATCTTCTGCTGAGTCTCTAGAACAAATCAATGAAGAAGATGAAGAAACAATTGAATCTTCAGATGAAGATGTGGAGAATAAAACAGCTCAGTCAGTAGTCAAGATGATTGAAGCAGAAGTAGACAGAGCTGTCCTCAGCATATTTCCAGGCATCCAACTCACACCAGAGAGCTATGATGCAGCCAAAAGGGTCAAACTGCTGCTGCTGATCAAAGACAAGGAGTTCTATGTTTTAGATGCACTTCTTAAAATCAGAACAATTGACCAGCTCAAGGCAGAAGAAGCCACACTGTTAAATATTTTTGAAGTCTCATCAGTTGCTGAGCTCAGAGAAAGCTACTCACAATCCATCCTTGCAATAGCTCAGCTAGAAGCTCAGAAATTACAGGTCAATCTGAGGGAGATTTATGAGAAAGCTGGAAAGCTAGATTCCTATAACAGCGTGGTCGATAAAGAAGAAACTGAGACTACCCCATCTGGTGCTCACCAACAGGGTGCAGAAATAGCAGAACCTGCACCAGACCAGGTCATGACTGACACTGATGTGCAGATCACTACCCCACCTGCACCAACTGAGGAAGAACCAGAAAAGGAAAAACTCCTTGGACAGAACATCGGCGGCGAGCTCACCAATGACATCATCACTCCTGCTGTTGCAGCGGCACAGAACATACCTGTGCAGACATACACCTTGGAAGATATATTGATGGACCAACATCAATCCCTATCTAACACTCAAATTAAAGATCTAATCTCCAAGAAGGTGGATCAGTACATGTACGGCACACTGACCACAGTCCAAGATGAAGCCACCCGCATACTCACAGAGTTCAATGACCACCTGAAATCTCACGTTGATCAGGTCGACTCTGATTTGAGACGATTATGCCGGGTAAAAATTGAAGAACTAAGCAAGAAAATGGACGATGATAGAGCTGCTGCCGAAGAACGCAAAGCTCAGATAGATCAAAGTCTGTTTTCCACTGAATTCAAAGTGAAGGAGATGTACAAAATCATCAGTGCCTTTGCAGCCAAAGAAAAAGACATGGTACACGCCATAGTCAAGGAGCAGACTGATGGTCTCACAGCAGACATCGTCAAAGAAGCTAATTCATACACCAGATCACTCCTCAGGCAGTTTGAATCTGATGGCAAAGCCTTTGTAGAAAGGAAGTTACATGACCTGCAATACCCCACATCAGCTCTGATCAAGTCTTATTTTGATGAAACTGCTGACATCAAGGGAGATCAGGAAGAGATCAAAGCTGATCTGGTCACCTCGAAAGCCTCTCTTCAAAAACAGATTAACGATTCTAATCTGAACATCACCTCTCTGTTATCACAAAGATTTGAATCTGATAAAGAGGTCGCTGAGTTGAAGGCAGAGGTCACTTCCCTCAAGACATTCATTCAATCCTTTATTGATGATGTCGAAAAGGGGGAAGGGAGTGGGAAGAAAAAGCCATCTGCTGTGCAAGAAAAGAAGAAAGAGAAGGCAGCTGAAGAAAAGAAAAAGAGCTTAACAGGATCTGGGGTATCAACTGCAAAGAAACCAGCCAGTTCTCCTTCCTTCCAAGCTCAGAAGACTTTTTCTCCAACCAGATCGAGCCAGTCTCAACCTTCCAAGAAAAAGAAAAGAGCAGGATCCAGCTGGTTCTCATCTGCTCCCATACGCAGATCATTGACAAAACAGGGAGAGACCAACTGGGTCCCAGATCACTTGAAGGAAGGATTTGAAGGCCTGAAATATGGATTCATCATGTGTCGCTATTTCCTTAAGGAACCTCTTTACTGCGAGGGGACACCAGATGAAGCCTTCAATCTATACCTTGATCAGAATGATGCAAGAGATCTGGTGGAGGAGATCAGAGCAGCAGCTGCTAAAGCCCAAATCTCAATAACTGCTCCAGAAAGGGAATTCAGAACCTGTCCCACTATCCCTGGGACAGACCTCCCTGACAAAACCTTTCTGCTGAACTTTATCAATCAGCTGGCAGAAAACAGAGGATATAAGGTGGATGCTGAAGACCCAGATTACATAAGGGTAAGAGAGGGAGTATACGAAAGTGTCCAGCTGATATCCGACGAGACCAGAGCAAAGCTGAAGAGACAACAAGAGGAGAAAAAGAAAAGCAGATAGACTTATTTCTTACATCTTCATGATCTGTTTTTCTCATATGCTTTTGTTTTTGATCAAATCTGTAAACTCTTTTGTCTGCAATATATATGAAGCATTTTTCTCGAGTTTCTGATGACAACATTTTATTGTCCAGAACATATATGAAAATATCCTAAACGTTATAAACTTTATAACGAAATTGAATCAATCTGGATATCAGACCAGATCGCTCTTTATAAGCTGATAGGATATATTCTGTAAAGTGTGGTTTCGACATCATCAACAAGGGGGAAATTGTTGGGAACCCTAAGATTAGTGTTGATGATGGTCTCTCGAAACACACTTAGCTTAGAACAAAATCTGTTCTTCATATAAAACCAGATCACTATAGATAAGGTGATTTCTGTTATGGAACAGATTAGGAGATGACTTAAAATGTAAAGGAAATACTCCTATAGAAGTCAATCTCAACTTAGAATAGGATGAAGTCAAGTTTTTTATGCCAAAGAAGAATCGATCTGCTGTAACAGACAACGATCAGATCGATGACTAGATCGATACCTACAGCGAGGAACCAGAACGATTGAGTCATCAATCC
>JAPKLX010001088.1:0-27376 GCA_026898415.1 Leonotis leonurus
AAAAGTTCAAGGCCACAAACCACTTATCCGGAAGCAATGAAGTTTCACATGAACTGAATTGTGTGTCTGCATTGTTGTAGGTGTGATTTCCACTCATGTGGGGGATTGTTGTAATTGGTTTTGAAAATTGAGTTGTAATGCTCTAATTGGACCAATTTATTGGAGGGCAAAATGGTAATTTCCATATGACTATGTATAGTCGATGCGCTCTACTCACGGAGTAGATCGTCACGGTATTTTTCGTTCTCAAAACTGAATTACGGTGAGTGAGAAATTAATTCCTAAAGTATGGATATTAATACAAGTTGATGTGGGTCAATGTGGGATAAGTTAAAAGATGGAATCTCTTAACTATCCCACATTGGAAAAACTATGAAGGATTTCATAGTATATATATAGGAGTTTCATGATGGTATTCAAAATAGGCTAAGGGAGTCTCTCCCATTAGCCACGCGCGCGCGCGCGCGTTGCTTCCGCCGTCCGTCCGGACGACCAGCCACGTCGAGCCGAGCCGAGCCGAGTCCGTGGACTTGGATCTTGGCAATTGGTCTTTGGGTGGTCTTTGGCCCACTCTCTATATCTTTTTAGAGACCCAAAGATGTGAAATGGGTCGACCCAGGTGACCCGGAATACCTCTGCGGATCGTCTACGTCAGCGATCCGAAGAAGCTCAATCCGAACGAAGTTAATCTGAATCGTTGGATGATCCACGTCATCAATCCGGATCAGTAAGTGAATCTGAATCAAAATTTAAACATTTAAATTCCGGATAAGTTTAATACTGTGTCATTGCCACGTCATTGATCCAAGCGATCTATGATATGGACCGTCGGATCGTCCTCTAAAATCATACGGGCCGTCGGATTGTCTTCTGGAAGGTTCCAGAGCAGTCAAGAATTATTTAAATTGGTTCCGTATGATGTGCAGCCAGAACTGCCCACTAAGATCGTGGAAATATCTCCACGTATCTGCAGATTAATCCCATCTGAGATCTTTTTTCGCATCTATAAATAGGAGGTCCTGCATACATAAATTTTTTACGAAAATTAAATTCTCGAGTCCTCTCTCTCTCCTCTGTTTTCCAGCATATAGAGTGTTCAGTTCGTACTCTTAGTGAGTTCACCTTTCCTCTGTGTTTAGCGGTGCTGCTATCACAGAGACGTAAATCGTTTTACCTTTGGGGACGAATACGTATCATCCTGTGAGCACTAGCCAGGACGTATTTCGTCTTGCGGGCAAAGGTCTAACCTTGACTCGGTTTATTGTTTTGTCTATCGTTTTTCCAGTGCACTCATATAATCATAGATATTCTGTCCTGGTTTTATATACTACCGTACAAACCAACAATCGCAAGACGAAATATCATCTCACTAAATATCTACTACCATGACTGATACTGGAAAATCCGTGGTTCCTCAGGATACTCCAAATCCTAATGGAGATAATCCTGTTGACACTACTGCTGCTGCGAAAACTCCAACCACACACACTGGTGGTTCATCCTCCATTTATGTTGGTTCTGTTCCTGTTGTCCCTGCGGGGTCATCAGTGAGTCTCTCCACTGGACCGGTGCCTGTAAGGCCCGTTATGGTACATGGAGAGAAACCCGAAAAATTTTCGGGTACTGACTTTAAGAGGTGGCAGAAGAAGATGCACTTCTATCTCACCACACTGTCAGTGGCAAATTTCCTGGTTGAGGAATGTCCAGTGGTTTCAAAGGATGAAACTGACTTCAATCTGAGAGTCGCCTATAACACTTGGATTGATGGTGACTACTTGTGCCGTAACTACATCCTTGGAGGATTAGTTAACGATCTGTACGAGGTATTCTGTGAAATACCGACTGCCAGACAGTTGTGGACTGCTCTGGAGACTAAGTACAAAATTGAGGACACTGGAACTAAGAAGTTCGTGGTAGCGTCTCTCTACGACTTCAAGATGGAGGACAATAAGTCCGTCGTTGAGCAAGTCCAAAAACTGCAGATTGTTTTCCACAACATTGCTGCAGAAGGTATGGTTCTACCAGAATCGTTTTTGGTAGCTACTGTTATTGAAAAACTGCCCTCCTCGTGGAAGGAGTTCAAGTCCTATCTCAAACACAAGAGAAAGGAAATGACTGTTGAAGAATTGGTTGTTCGTCTCAGAATCGAAGAGGACAATCGGAAGAGGGATGGAAAGTTCACCCCTGTTGAGGCCAAAGCAAATCTGATGGAAAAGGGAGGTCCATCAAAGAAGAGAAATAGGCCCAATGACAAGAAAAAGGGGAAGAATGCAGCCCCTAATGCCAAGAAGCAGTTTACTGGGAACTGCTACAATTGTGGAAAGCCCAATCATAGGGCTAATGAATGTCGTGCTCCCAAGAAAGAAGACAAAGGGAAAGGAAAGCCTAATGTGAACCTAACTGGGGTCACTGACATGGACCTGTCATGCATGGTATCTGAAGCCAATATGACAGGCAATCCAAAATCATGGTATGTGGACACTGGAGCCACCTGCCACGTGTGTTCTGAACAAGAAGCATTCTCCACTTATTCTGCTGCAGAAGGGAGAAAACTGTTCATGGGAAACCAAGCCTCGTCTGAAGTGGCTGGTACAGGTGAAGTTATTCTGAAGCTCACCTCAGGAAAAGAACTCAAGCTGAAGGATGTGCTACATGTCCCAGACATCCGAAGAAATTTGATTTCAGGCTCGCTACTAGTTAGTCATCAATTCAAAATTGTATTCGAGTCTGACAAAGTCATACTTAGTAAGTTTGGACAGTTCCTTGGTCGAGGATATCTCGATAACGGGCTGTTCAAAATGTCAGCTATGGTTGTAAGCCGTAAAGGCACAATTTCAATGAATGAAAACGCATCTACTTCTGTTTATATTGCTGAGTGTTCCTCTTTATGGCATTGTAGATTAGGACATGTTAATTTAAATTCCATAAAGCGTTTAGTAAATTTAGATTTACTTAACTTTATAAATGTTGATACATCCAAAAGATGCGAAATTTGTGTCGAGGCTAAAATGGCAAAATTACCATTTAAATCTGTTGAAAGGAACACATCTCCTCTAGATTTAATTCACACGGATGTATGTGACTTAAAATTTGTGCAAACTAGAGGTGGAAAAAGGTATTTTATTACCTTTATTGACGATTGTACAAGATTCTCATATGTATACTTACTGCGAAGCAAAGATGAAGCGATAGAAGCTTTCAAACTATATAAAAATGAAGTAGAGAATCAATTGAGCACAAAAATCAAAGCAATTCGCAGTGATAGAGGTGGAGAGTATGTTGCCCCATTTGAACAGTTGTGTGCTGAAACAGGCATTATACATCAAACAACAGCACCATACTCACCTCAATCAAATGGTGTTGCGGAAAGAAAAAACCGAACACTAAAGGAAATGATGAATGCTATGTTGATTAGCTCGGGTTTACCACAAAATTTGTGGGGGGAAGCCATTCTGTCGGCCAACCACATTCTGAATAAAATTCCACATAAAACTAAGGATCATACACCTTATGAGATGTGGAAAAAGCGGAGACCATCGTACAAATACCTCAAGGTGTGGGGGTGTTTGGCGAAGGTTGAAGTGCCAGGTCCTAAACAAGTTAAGATTGGCCCCAAGACGGTCGATTGTATCTTTATAGGATATGCACTTAACAGTAGTGCTTATCGGTTTCTGATTCATAAATCAGAAGTACCCGATATGTCAGAAGGCACTACAATTGAATCAAGGAATGCCATATTCTTTGAAAATATCTTTCCTTGCAGGAACAAGGAAGATGTGAGTTCAAACAAGCGAACTCATGAGGAAAGGAATGACACTGCAGAGCCTTCTACTCAAGAGAGTGAAGAGCCTAGACGCAGTAAAAGAGCAAGGATTGATAAAACTTTTGGTCCGGATTTCCTCACTTATGTGTTAGAGGAAGATGAACCAAAGTCAATCAAAGAGGCTATGTCTAGACTAGATGCACCACTCTGGAAGGAAGCTATCAACAATGAGATTGACTCCATTCTGCAGAATAATACGTGGGAGTTAGTAGACCTCCCTAAAGGTTGCAAGACCTTAGGATGCAAGTGGATCCTTAAAAGAAAATACAAAGCAGATGGATCAATAGATAAATATAAAGCCCGTTTGGTAGCAAAGGGTTTTAGACAAAAGGAAGGATATGATTTCTTTGATACATATTCACCTGTCACAAGAATAACTTCCATTCGTGTACTAATTGCGATTGCTGCTTTGCACAATCTCGAAATACATCAAATGGATGTTAAGACTGCCTTTCTCAATGGAGAAATAGATGCTGAAATCTATATGGATCAACCAGAAGGTTTCATTGCACCTGGGAACGAGAAAAAGGTATGCAAACTCGTTCGATCACTGTATGGACTTAAACAAGCTCCAAAACAGTGGCACTTGAGATTTGACAATATTATGTTGTCAAATGGGTTTCGCATTAATGAATGTGACAAGTGTGTGTATATAAAAAATACACCAAATGGATTTGTCATCGTATGTTTATATGTTGACGACATGTTGATTATGGGAAACAATCACAATGTCATAATTAATACGAAAAATATGTTAAACAAAAACTTTGACATGAAAGACTTGGGACTAGCAGATGTGATTCTTGGAATCAAAATTGAGAAGACGTCAACTGGAATATCTCTAACACAGTCTCACTATGTTGAGCAAGTTTTGAGAAAATTCAATGCCTTTGACGATCCACCTGCTAAAACACCTCTTGAACTGAATGTTCATCTGAAAAAGAATAGGGGGGATCCAGTTGCTCAACTGGAATATGCAAGGATCATAGGAAGTGTGATGTACATAACTAATTGTACACGCCCTGATCTTGCGTGCTCAGTGAACAAACTGAGTCGCTTCACGAGTAATCCAGGAGTCGAGCACTGGAAGGCTCTTAAGAGGGTATTACGATACTTAAAGTATACCCTTGATTATGGGCTTCATTATACAAGGTATCCAGCTGTTCTTGAAGGATACAGCGATGCAAACTGGATATCCGACACTAAAGACTCATTTTCAACTAGTGGATATGTATTCACTATTGGAGGAGCAGCCGTGTCTTGGAAGTCTACAAAACAGACTTGTATAGCCCGTTCCACTATGGAATCAGAATTCATCGCTTTAGATAAAACCAGTGAAGAAGTCGAGTGGCTTCGAAACTTTCTAGAAGATATTCCATTTGAGATTAAGAGGAAAGGAAGGCATTTTGGGACAGATCGAGGAGACACACACGCACAACTTCTTCTCCAAGATTGTGGGGAGCTACACACAATAGATTAGGCTTTGGGTGATGGATATTGAGTGAGAATTAGTATTGTGTTTATTATTTTAATTTTGTTTTGTTGAATGATTAAACCCCTAATTTGTGGATTTCTTGAGTTTTGATTGAGTGGACAAAAGGCGAGAGTTGAGTTTGTCCGATTGAGTGTTTAATTGATTTGAATGATTTGTTAAATGTTATTGTTGAGACGTCTAATACACCGAGAGGGGATAGATCGTTGAGAATACTCAATTTCTTGTTGTCTCCTTGCACTAGAACACCTCCCTAGGGTTCCATATTTTTATAACTTGGTCAAGCTTACCGCTACAAAGATCCTATACACTTGCAGGCTTAGTAAATTTGTGAAAACGAATTTGCGTATCAACATGCTATGGTGCATGAAACCTGGAGCTCAAAAGTGCACTGTCAGTAGAGATGTTATATTCAATGAGTCATCCATGGAATATCAGAAGAGTCAAAACAATGTAGATACTGATGGAGACATATAAGAGGAAGTTGCATCAGTAGAGGTAGAGCGTGATGTTTCAGATGCCACTGAAGGAGCACAAGTTTTCAGTCATCCTAACTAAGAAGAGAATGATCAGGCCAGGAGCAAACTCAAGATCATAACACATCAGGAGGAGTTCAAGGAGGAAATTTGAGTGATTGTAGTCTCACAAAAGACAGAGTCAGAAGGCAGATTCATCCACCAACAAGGTATGGTCATGCTGACCTTATTTCTTATGCACTTGTTACTGGATAAGATTTAGATTCAGAAGTGCCTAGCAGCTTCAAGGAAGAATTGTCTCATGTTCTGGAGATCACACTGGATTGAGTCAACTATGAAGGATGATTTGAACTCCCTTGAGAAGAAAAATACTTGGATTCTGATGTCTCTAGTCAGCTACAAGCACTTATTCATGAAGAAACTTGAAGTAGGTGCAAAAAGAGTATATTAGATACAAGGTCAAACTTGTAGCAAGAGAATTCTCTTAGAAGGAAGGAGTAGATTACAATGAGATGTACTCTGAAGTGGTTAGGCATTGCTCAATCAAATTATTTTTGTCAAAAGTCATTGAGGATAATCTGGAACTGCAACAACTGGATGTGAAAACTGCATTCCTCTATGGTGAGCTAATGGAGGAGATCTATATGCAACAACTAGAAGGGTTTGTGAAGTTAGGGAAGCAAATGATGGTTTGCTTGTTGAAGAAGTCCTTGTATGATCTTAAGCAAAGTCTCAGGCAGTGGTATAAGAAGTTGGATAGTTTCGTGTTGTCAGTTGGGTTCATCAGAAGCAAGAATGACAGCTATGTGTATCTTGAAAAGATTGGACGTGAGGTGATCACTTATCTACTGTTGTATGTAGATGACATGCTTATTGCAAGCAAAAGTATCACCAGAATTCAAATTTTGAAAAACAAGTGGAATGCTACATTTGAAATGAAGGATCTCGGAGAGGCTAAGAGGATCTTAGGCATGGATATTATCAAAGACAAGAAATCAGGGAAGTTGTTCTTATCTCTGGAAGAACATATTAAGAAGGTGCTTGAAAGATTCCAGATGAATAAGTCTCAACCACTTACAAATCTTCTAGGTCAACATATCAAACTCTCAAAGGAACAATAGCCTTAAACTGAAAGAGAAAAGAGTCAGATGAGTTCAATTCGTTATGCAAGTGGAGTAGGCAGTCTGATGTATGCAATTGTCTGCAATAGACCTGATCTTGCATACTTAGTGAACATGGTTAGCATGTACATGGCTGAACTAGGTAAGGTTCATTGCAAAGCACTGAAGTGGATTATGATATAACTATGGGGTACTCTAATCTGGGATTTATGTTTGAGAAACAACTCAAGTTGAATAATCAATTATTAGACTATGTAGACTCTGATTTTGCAAGAAATGTTGATTCAAGGAAGTCCTAACTGGATATGTCTTCATACTGTATGGTACAGCTGTGAGTTGGAAAGCTACTCTACAATTAACAGTTGCTTTATCAACAACAGAAGTTGAATACATAGTCATGGCATAAGCTATTAAAGAAGCTATGTGATTAAGGGGTATGCTCAGGGATCTTGGGGTGAATTAGAAGGCTGTCAGGATTATGTGTGATAGTCAGAGTACTTTGCATCTGGTAAAGCATCATGTGTTTCATGAGAGGTCCAAACACATTGATGTCAAATTATATTTTGTAAGAAATATCATTGAGAAAGGTGTTGTGGTGGTTCAGAAGACAGCTACAGAAGATAATGCAGCTGATACGTTATCTAAATCTTTGCCAAGTTCTAAGTTTGTTCATGGTTGTAAGTTGGTGAAGTTGAAGGAATGGAATGTGCATTAATTCAGGGAGCTGACAGGAAAGGATGGGCATACTTGCATTAAAATGGAGAATTGTGAAGTGCAATGCAATATGCTATTTGATTAGAGTTACATTTACTTCAATTTGTGCTCATTTAGAGATGAATTTCTAGAATTTTGCATGCATTTGGAGCCTAAATTGCTTTTTATTTTGTTGCTGACCCATTATATCTGATGTAAGTGAAAAACCCTCATGTTACATGAGTTTTGACAATTTTCAAATATAACTTGGATAAAAAGCTATATGGCCTCGTTTGCAACCACAATAATGAAAGCAATTCACATCGGAATTACGCCTGTTGCCGGAGTCCACTGCACCACTAGCCACCGTTCCAACCCGGAGTTGAAGATCTGCAACCCAATGCCACACTACCCACAAATGTTCAATGACCACCGCAGCAACATCGTCGAAGCCTCACCGGCCACCGTCGTGACTAGCGATCTGTGCTTGCACACAAATGCACTTTCCTACAAGTGTATAGGATCGTATAGTGGTAAGCTGACCAAGTTATAAATATCGAATCCAAAGGAAGCAAATAATCTAATCCTAGAAATTGTGTGATGAATGAAAAAATAAATAATGAAATTGCAAGTTTGGGGTTCCTAACTAATGACTAATTAAAGCAGAAAGTTAAACCAACTAGATATTAAAAATCAAGAACTAACTAACTACTACTTAAAATGCAGGAATTAAAATGAATCAAGAATAAAAAATAATAACCTAAACTAAAACGTGCAGGAGTGATGAGATGCTTTGGATAAATTCCATTATGTAACAATAATAGTAAATTTCTAAAATTTCCTTCGTAAATGTTATCTAATGAGTGAGCCGGACATTATTGTCCTGCTGAAATAGAACTTTCATTCATATCTCAACACCCTAGTAGTCTTGTTCTCAGTTTCTAAGCATCTCTCAATGCATGGACGGAGCTAGCATAGGTACAGGAGGGGCATTGGGCCCCCCTGAAATTTCGTAAAAGTCTACTATATATATGTAATTTTCTATAAATGCATAAATGAGATTTTTGTCCAAATGATTAAGTGCATGTTGTGTAGTGTATTTTTTGTTCCACAGACCAGGGTTTGAACCTTGGAAACACATTTTCTAATCCCTTCTAGTTAAAGTGACTTGATCAATAAATATAATTTATGAGTACTATATATTGTATTATGCTAGTATTTTAGTATTTAAGTCATTTTTAATTTTTTTATGGTAAATGTTAGTTGTTAGTTAGAGCTTAAGTCATTTTTAGTTTATTTTAATTTAATTATGTAATTTTTTTAATAAACATAACTACCCCTAAACAATTACTTACACCATTAATAAAAAATAATTTATTTTTTCACAAAGACATCATTTTTCTCAATTTAATTTTCAAACACTTAAAACTTTTGAATGTTCAAAAAAAAGATTTAAAAAAAATTAATGAATATTATTTTCTTAAAAGTGAATTGAGCTTCCCACGTAAAAAAATAAATAAATAGAGTTTTAAAATACACTCTAAATATAACTTTTGAGCACTATATATTATGATAATATTTTCTTAAATGATGAAGTAATATTATAAAAATAATTCAAATATTTATAAATATACAATCCAAGTCGTTAATATGTGCTTATAAAAGTTTTTAGATTGACGAAAATTGGGCATCCTAAACTTAGACTCTGGCTTCGTCGCTGTCTCAATGTCATAAGAACATTAACCCAATATCCAAGAATTCATTACTATCAATTGAATACACTTATCATTTGATTAGTGTGAAAATTGCTCGAAATTTAGATGCTTTAATTGCTTAATTTGACTAGATTTTGTGCATTTTCTATACTAATTAGGATTGATTGAGCTTTATTGAGAAAATATTTCTTTTGTTATAATTTTATAAAGTTTGAGATGAATTCTTTATTTAATTATTTAATTTATTAATTGATCCCAATTGAAATTTTATTATGTGATTAATTGAAGCCCAAAAGTTATCATTTTGTTGGCCCATTTAATTGATAAATTGAGGAAGCCCAATGCCTAATTTGAAGTCAGAAAAATCAAATATGTCTTCAATTTGTGCAGAACCAAAACATTTGACCAAGTCTAAAGATGATGGTTGGAAGCTGTCAAGTATACGTGGCTGAACAACATCCATTGCCTTCTTCCTCAATTTGTGGGAAACAACTGTTGCTATCAATCTGAAAGTCGGAAGAAAAAGCTCAAATCGCCGGTATTGAAGAAGCCGGCGAAGCTTGTTGCCGGAAAACGCCTGAAATCAGCCGCCGTTTATCGTCGATGGTAGAAGACCCACAGCCGCCTCTCAACCGCCACCAGCAGCCTTGCCGTCGCTGGAAACAATTTGCCGGAATCCATGGAAGAACAACCACCAGCGCCCCTGCTCTGAAAATTTTGCCGGAGAAGAAGAAGCATTCAACGAAACCACTGCACGCCGCTTTCACCGCCGGAATCGCGCTCGCCGGAATCTGCCATTAAAGCATTTGAAGAAGCAGCAACACACCTCACATTGCTTCTCAACCCCTGTTCTTCAAGCAACCGACCGAAAATTACAAGGAAAACTATCGGAGTTCAAAGCCACGACCACACTGCTCGCAACCTTCGTTCAACAGCCAAAAATTGCCGTCCATTCTTCGAAGAAAGGGAAGAAACGCAGAAAAAGAAGATGAAAGAAATTGCTAAATGAATAAATGCGATTTCACTTTCACACATCTTGTAAGCCCATCTAACTTTACTCTTGGCCTGTGAGATTTTGCTAGCCCCTGCCATATCTGCCGAAATAATTCGCACGGTCCCGCAATTAATCGCACGGTCTCGCACATAATTCGCACGGGCCACTAGAAAATTCGCACGACCATGTGAGGCAAGTCGAAGAAATTCGCACGGTCATGCCAAAAATTCACGGGCCAGCAAAAATTCTCATGACCTTGCGACAACAAAGAAGAGCCCGTGCGAGGTAAGATTTGATTTGGTTTAATTTGAAAAGGCCTTCAGCCCATTTGCTTAAATACGAAGGCCCATTGGAATTAAATGAAGTTCAGCCCATTTTTTGTCTAGGGTTTTTATTTTTCTTGCAAATTCTAGATAGATTTTAGTGAGCATTTTAATTTTCTTGCAAGACATTCAAGTGTTGGAACTCCATTGAGGTGATATTATTCCTTTATTTTTGCTTTTAGAGGTTTATTTTCTATGTTCTTGGTTTATTGTTTTATCTTTGTTATGGGTTTATTCGATTTGAGCAAGGGCTAAATTTTTTGTGCTTAGGGTGTTAGATATTATGTGAGAATTGACTAATCTATTGCGTATGTATTTGGAATTTTAATTTGTTTGGTAATTGAACTCTTAATTTGTGGATTACTTGAGTTTTAATTGATTGTTCTTTGTCGTTTATGCATTTTAATTGAGTGAGCAAAAAACGAGAGTTGAGCTTGTTCAATTGAGTGTTTAATTGAGTTGAATGATTTGTTAATTGCTTTTGTTGAAATGTCTATTACACCGAGAGGGGATATGTCATTTGGAACACCCACAATTAGGCACTATGTTGATGTAACGAGAGTTAATCAATTAGGTGTGGATTTATCCTAGTTCGATTATTTGATGAGTTAATTTTCGATGCATGTATACAATATGTCTTAGATTTAATTATATCTAATGAGGTTTGTGTTGTGATTTTGTGGATATTGGTCGATTGGGTTCTTTGATGATGGGTTTATTGAGTGTTGATTATTGTATCTATTAGATGGTATGTTAGACTTCATTAGCAAAAAGCGAGAGTTGAGCTAGTGTAGACGAGTGCATTCATTGAGGGATATGAGAGATTAATTACTTTCGTTAAGTACATAGACCGTCGAGAGACGCTAAGGACTTTAGAACACTCCTAATCGGGCATTGAGTTAATTGAACGAGAGTTTGTTAATTCAATGAGGTTTAAACTTAGCCTAAGAAGCCAACAAAACAAAAGATCGACATAGATTAAATTAGGTTCAAAGATCACATAATTGAAAACACCCGAAGCACTTCAATCATCACTTGATCTTAGTTGGCTTAATTAGGTAATTTAGCTTGCCTTGATTTTATTTTTGCTTAGCCCAAAAATCCGAAAACATTTATCGCTTTCATAGGTCTAGTAGCATTCCATATCTTATTGTCTGCTTACACTAGATTGCCTCCCCAGGGTTCGATATTTTTATTACTTGGTCAATCTTACGTACTACATTGATCCACAATACACTTGTAGGCTTAGCGAATTTGTTTGTGAAAACGAATTCGCACATCATTCTCACTCAACTCTCGTATTGTTGTGATTAGGACTCAAATATTAATCAATAGAAATTAAAACCCTAAGTATCTCAGTGACCTACTAAAAGAACTCATCTAATCAGAAGACCTACAAAAAAAGTTGAAGATAATTAAGACTATAATAATTCATAATTTCTTTCACCCAAAGAAAAAGACCTAACTCATAACTAATGTGTGAACAAGAATAAATGAGACAAAAAGAATTAACGAGAATAACATAAATAAATCAAATATAATGAAGATCATAGCAGGAACGATTGAAATAATCAATATGCGTAAAACTTAATTAAAACTTGAAATTGAAATCAAATTGGAATAAGAAAATTTGTGAAAATCCCCAAAATAAGAATTGAAAATTAGCAAAATCAGAAATTGTTTTCTCCCAAAACTACCTACTGCAATATTCTAATCTAACCTAATGCGTGATAATCCCTCCTTCAACCTAAGCCCCGACATATATATCTTGCCCTCAAATTAAATTACTTACGCCATAGAACCTTGCAAATGGGCCAATCTAATAAAATAAGTAATGTGGGCCTACATAATTAATTGTAGACACCGGTTATATTTACCCACATTTGTTTTTAGTACACACACCTCATAAATTAGTAATTTTGTTTTTAAAAATTTTAATTTTTCTCTTTGTTTTTTTGTTTTGTGCACCCACTTTCTCTCTCTTTCCTTTCTTTCCTCTTTTCTTCTCACGTTCTTCTTTCTCTCTTCTCTTCCCTTTTCTCACATTCACTACATAGTCACTCGTATTATCTCATTAACATCGCGTAATTTTTTCACATCTCGCCTACTCTCTCTTAAATTTTATCTCAAACTTCAACAACCGCTCATCCACTGCAATGGCGCCCGCTATTCCTCAGTTCCGAGACACTCTTATTTGAAAAAATGAAAAAAAAAGTAAGAATAATCGTGAATTTTGTTTTCCCTTCCTCATTCTTATTTATCCTCTTCATCTCCTCTCTCAACTGCTATTTCTACATCCCAAGTACAAGATTTCGTTTGGATTCTAGTTATACAAAATAAAGTACAAATTTCTAACTTTTTTATCAAAATTTTAGCCCTTTTTTTGAATTACACCTTCTTTTTATTTATTTTATCGAGTTTTTCTTTTTCAAATATATTCGAGAAAAATCTGTTTTGATTGTTTCAAAAGATATTTTAATTTTTTTATATATTATTTGTTTTGTGCTTTTCATTTCACATTTTTTTATTCTCTTTTTTAAATTTTTTTTTTTTACTATTTTCAAAAGAAAAAGTACTTGATTTTTTCTACTTAATTTTTGCTTATTATTTTCTATTTATTTGAAATTTCTTTTCATTTTATAAAAAACTCATTATTTAAAATATTGGTATTTTATAAAAAAAAATATAGTTATGCTTATTCGTAGGCATGCTTTCGGGAGTTTTTCTATAATGAAGGTGGGTGTGAAAAAGTCCAATTAATATTTACTATATTTTTTAATTAATAAAATTATGAGGTGGGTGTACATTTAACAAATGTAGGTGCGTATAACCTGGGCCTTAATTGAAAACATGGGCCAATGTACATGTCTTAGTTACCAATCTCAGGACGGATTCATGAGTGGTGGTGCCGTGCCTCCACTTTGGATCTCTTCTTCACGGCTGAAATCGGCGGTTACTGCGGAAATTGGTGGAGCGGACGACGGTTACTGCTGGGAATGTTTCCGGTGAGTGAGGTCGGCGGCGTGAAGAGGTGGCGCTGTGCTTCCAGGCGAGAGTGGCTGTGGCGAGTTTCCGATCGCGGCTTCGATCTGGCGTCGGTTTCTGTCGGCGAGGAGCGGTGTTTGGAGTGCGACGACAAGAGGTTGTTTCCGGCGACGGTTATCAGTGGTGTGAGGCGAGGCGACAGTGGCGGTGCTATAGAAGTATTCCGGTGAGTGAAAGCGATGCTACGCACGGCGGATCGGAGGTTGCAGGGATTTTCCAGCGTCGTGGCGTTCAATGGCAGGCAGAGCAGTGGCTGGGATGCGACGGACATTGGCTTCGCGCCTCCGGCGCGGTGCGTCGAGCTCGTTCTTCGCGACGGACAGGGACGGCTTCGAATGGAAGTTGGGTGATGGGCAGCGGTGGTTGAGTATGGTGGTTGGGTTTTGTGTGTGGGCCCCTCATATAAGAACAATGTTTTTCTTCCAAAAAATGACAAATGAATTCTCAAATTTCTTTCTTCAATTCCCTGCAATATTAGTTTTGTTAATAGGATAAAATTAGGCCCAAAATAATAATTTAATTAATTGTATCATGAATTGATTCAAATTCCTATAATATTTTCATAATGTTAATATTTTGAGAACCAAATACAATTAATTAAATAAAACTCCTAAATACATTTAAAACTCTAGGAATTCATTTATAAATAAGTATCATGCAAATATGATCCTAATCACGTTTCAACGATACATTTATCATTGGAAACGAAACCGATGCCAGAATCTCGTCGTCTCTGGTAAATTAGGAACAAAAAACATTTGGGCCCAAATATAAATGCTAAGCCCAATTATTTAAAAACATTTTTTTAGCCCATTTTGCATTTGGGGATTTAGGATATATTCGGGCAGTAGGTAATTATTTAGGGAGCAGGGGATTATTTTCTTGAGTGCATTAGGCAGTTGGTTTTAGAGCAGGGAAATACATTTAAATTCTTGTTCTTAGATTATTTGTTATTCTTGCTTAATTTTAATTTCAAGTTCTAATTAGATTTTATGAATATTTGTTATTTTACTTATTTCTATTATTATTTTTTCAATGTTTGATTTATTTATATATGCTATTTTTGTTAATTTATTTTATCTCAGTTATTCATGTTTATTCATTAGTCTTGAGATAATCTCTCAATGCTTTGGGAGAAGGAAATTATGAACTAGTAGCAATCATTTTTCTTGCATTTCTTTAATAAAGGCATTTTGATGAGACAACCTTTTTAGTAGGTTACTAAGACACTTAGAGTTTAATTACTAAAGATTAATACTTAAATTCTAATCACAAAATATAAGAATTGAGTGAGAAGCATAAGGATATCAAATTGATAGTAATAATTTCTAGGTTGAATAAGACTACTAGAGTGTTGAAATAAGAATGATTGTATTTAGGACATTAAGAGATGCCTAATTACAGAGAATAAGACTACTAGAGTGTTGAAATAAGAATGATTGTTTATGTTTCAGCAGGGTAGTAATGTCTGATTTGTTCATTAGATAGTTTATACAACTGAATTGTTAGGGAATTGACTATGACTGGTACATAATGGAATTCACACGAAGTATATCACCACTCCAGCCCACACAAGTGTTAGCTTAGGAAATTATTTTTGCATTTTATTTAAATTCTTGCATTTTAAGAAGTAACTAGTTAGAAACCCAGAACTGTAATTTTATTATTTGTTTTAATTCCAAAACTCACACAAATCTTAGGATTAGACTTGTCTCAGTTGCTTCCTTGGGTTCGATATTTATAATTTAACTTGGTCTATATTCCTACTACATGATCTTATACATTTGAAGGAAAATTAATTTGTTTGCGAATACAAATCGCTAGTCACTATTTGAACTAATTGTAAAGTCTAGTGATCAGAAGACTCCGTTCATTTCAGACGAGACTGATCAGGTGAGTTTGTCAGGATCAACTGTGCTCAAAATGTTTGATTCAAGGAAGTTGAATCAGGTTAGCTGAGGCATGATCAGCAGATATCATGTCAGTTGAGGTCATTGGTGAAGTCATCTGGGGTCAAATCACATGAATTTGTGCAAGTCATCTATTGTTAAGGTCAAGAGACTAGTATTGAAGTCAGCTGCATCAGGTCAACTGAGGTGGTTCAAACGAGGTGTGATCAGGATTAGCTGAGGAAAGGTTATGTGATCTAATCTGTTCAGAAGAGTTAGTAAGTCTTTCAGAAAACTTTGGCTAGTTCGAATTGAGAATCAGAAGCGGTCTAATTTCAAGTAAATTGGAGTTAGAAAGGTTTGAACGAGTTGCATGATTCAGTTAAGAATCTGTTACCGGTGCCAACACACAACTGAATTTCTGTTGGAACTGAATAACTGCCATGGAAATCGAATTCAACCTCTTGGCTTTGTTCGATGCTATAAAAATTGAATTCTAGTATCCTTATCACATGAGATCATCTAGAGATTGAGAGAATTCCGTGTCATCACTATAATTACCACGAGTATTTCAAGAATAGTGGAACTCAGTGTTCTAGAGTATTGAGTGAGTTGTACTCTGTAATTGTTCTACCATACGTCCAACATATACTTCAATACGTCCAAAGCCCAACTGTAGTTCTCTTCTTTCTCAGCAAATAAATATATACAGTTAATGCCCTCAAAAAAAATATTCTTATTTTGTTAATACACTTTTCCAAAATAAAAAAAAAAATTCAAAGAAATAACCAAAAAACTTAACAATATTTCAAATAATAAATAAAAAATTCAATATATATATATATGCATTTTCAAAAAAATTTTGAATTTTTAATTATAAAAAAACTGTTGAGATTCCGGTTGTTTCTGAAACATAGGAATGTATTGATTAAATATGAAACTGTATATAACATACCTAATTTTATATGTTAAATTTAGTTTTAGGAATGTATTAATAAAATATAAAACTGTACATAACATACGCCTAATTTTATATGTTAAATTTTGGGACCGGATATTCTCCCCCTCATAATCGAGTAGTTCACCCCATCACTTCACTACCCTATATTTTCTTTTCATTGTAAATAATCCTTACCATTATATGACTTGAGGTATGTTTTCAATCTCTACTTTATAGCTAGAAGTTCTTTTATATTTTAAAAGCTGGGTCACACCAGTTTTAGAAAAAAGCACTTCCAACAGTAAAAATAGAGTTTGCAAACACATACTTAATTGATTTGCAAATTCACCTCACCCCATTTCAAAGCAAAAACCCCGCCCCTCAGTGAACCCGTGCGTCGGAGAAGGGACGAACTCGCACGCCGGAGAAGGGGCGAACCCGCGCATAGCCGGAGAAGGGATGAACCCGCGTGTCGCCGAAGAAGGGAGGGTTTTAACCCGCGTGCGTGCCCCTGTGAACATCTGCGACAAGTTACAATGGACAAAGATACAAGTTTTGATTTTTTAATTATTTGAATGTGGGTTTCTTATAGGGTGGTGAAGTGAACGAGGATGGGGTGAACTACTCAATTATGGGGGGAGAATATCCGGGTCCTAAATTTAGTTTTACAATTGATTAATATTTCTTCTTCACCCGACCATGTCCCTTTATATAGTTTCAGCCAGATTTTTGACTTAATTTGGGTTATAATATCCAAAAATTGGGGGCCCATTCAAATTTATAATAATTAAGTAACAGTCCGAGTCAAAAGATTAATTACCAACCAATGTGAAGAATGAGTTGAGATCTATTCTGATTATAATCAGAGAACCCTAAAATAGTTTCAATTAATCAGAAATTATGAATCAACCTACAGAATTGGAAAGAGTAATATTGTCGTCCATGTCACTCGGAGACGAAGGTACGTATATATGCCAACAATACTCTCTAAATTATCACTATATACCTGATGTGATCAGTAGAAAACATTCTTTTAGGATTGAGACCGTATAAATACATCACATGAATTTAGAATACATTATATGAATCAGTATAATATTTCCAAAATTACAACCATGAATGATCTTCTTGGTTGAGTTCTTGCTAGAATTACGTTGTTCTATTTTTTGTTATTTGGCAAATGTATTAATCATGTAATATCGGAACACAAGGGGTACTCCAACCCTTACATGGTCCAAAAATTTGTAGTATTAAACTAATTAATTCAAATGCTAAATCTTTTACTCAATCTAAACTATCCACAACATCGTCTGATGTCATTGCTCCACTTTGTGAAATTTGAGTTGCACATCTCCTTTGATTTTGCTACCACCCGTTCCACGAACTAGCCTTTATCTCTCCAATCATCTTGCTAATAGTTGGACTCTACTTGTTGAATGTTGTGTTATTTCTGGCTTTCCAAATTATCCATCTTGTACCTATCCATATGGTTGACGCATCCTCTTCTTTCATTTTCCCAGCATTTTGCTATGTTGCAAAAATTAATCCCCGGATCAACATGCGGTACCATTTGTATGTCCATCCATTCATAAACATCTGAACAAATACGAGCTTGGCATGATGCCCATGCATTGTAGTTTTTCTTTAGTTGGTAGCCGACTATGTAGCAATTTCCACACGATGGCTTGATATCGCCTTCGGGCGTTGCTTTTCCACAGCCTATAGAATGTTGATTTCTGCTCTCTGTCTTCACTTTCTTCCTCATCCCACTGTCTTGATTCTCCGATAAGCTGATGCTGTGGAGAACAGCCCGGTGTGTCTCCAACGCCATACATCTCCTTCGCCTTGCTTCAAAGTTACCCTGTTAAGATACAACATTAATTCATTTAGCATTATATGTTCACTTTCCCTCAATTCTCTCTTCCATTTCATCTCCCATTTTCCCCTTGACTCGTCATATCTTCCCATCTCACTTATATTTTCATCTTGTTGACAACTAAGCCTAAATAATCTATTAAAAGTGTTACTCGATGTTTCAATGTCCACCCAACTGTCCTTCCAAAACTTAGTTTCTCTACCCTCCCCTACTAACCTGTACATATTTTGTCTCACACTCCTCTCCTCTTTCCCTACATATAATTTGCATATGTCTCTCCGCCACCATGATATGTTACCATTTGTGCAGCCCTCTACCCCTTTCGCACCCAGTTTCCCCACACTCTATCCTCCTCGAAACCGTTTCCAGCCTCCCATTTCATGATTTATGACTCTAACCCACATCCTATTTGGTTCTGTTTTATATCTCCAAATCCACTTGCTTAATAGTGCACTATTGAAATGCCCTAAGTCCCTAATCCCTAGGCCCCCCTTACATTTTTCTTTGCACACAACTTCCCAACTTATCCATATATATGTTTTGCCTCTCCCCTCGCACACCCCAAAGGAAATCGCGCTGAATAGCAGTGAGTTCTTTAATAACATATTTTGGTATTCGGTAGAATGAGAGATAGTAAATAGGTAAAACAGAGAGAACAGATTGTATCAAAGTAATTCGACCACCAAAGATAGATTTCTATTCTTCCATTTCGCCAATCTCCGTTGGATTCTTGCAGCCAGATTAACCTATGCCAGAGGTCTCCAATGTGTTATGCCGATTTGTAATCCCAGATAGGATATCGGCATCTGCTCAACCTTATAGCCAAGAAATCTTGTCGTCTCCTCCACAATGATGTGCTCAATATTAATTCCCCCAATACAGCTCTTATGGAAGTTGACAGATAATCCTGACATTAACTCAAAATTATGTAGAATATATTTAATGTACCTCACATGATTGGGTTCACCTGAGCACAAAAAAAAAGGTGTCATCTGCGTATTGCAAGTGTGTAATCTCCACTTTCTCTTTGCCAATCACTGCACCCACTAAGTGTCCCTTTTCCGCTACTCGTGTCGTCAAAACACATAATCCTTCAGCTGCCAAAAGGAAAAGGGAAGGAGATAGCGGGTCTCCTTGTCTAAGTCTGAGTTCCAGTTTAAATTCCTCTATAGGACTTCTGTTTACCATTACCGACATCGTTGCTATAGTGATGGATTGATTCATTCATCCATATTCTCCATTTGATATCAAGCTTCATTCTTTCCGTGACTTCATCCAGATATCCCCACTTCACTGAATCATACGCTATAGAAAAATCTATTTTAAAAATAAACCTGCTAAGCCTTTTCTTTTTCGCTTTATGGATACATTGGTTTAGGATTACAATCCATCAAGGATATGTCGTCCTCCGATAAACGCTGATTTGTTCTCAGAGATTATTGTGTTGAGTACCTTGCTCAATCTTGGAGCCAATGTCTTCAATATGATTTTATATAGGCAACTCATTAATGAGATGGGACGATAATCATCAATCATTTGGCAACCTTCTTTTTTTGGGATCAGCACAGCGAAAGAAGTGTTGAAACCCCTTGGTAATCTCCCTTGTTGGTGAAAATCTCTCAATCATTTCTAGAAGTTCTTCTTTGAGTTCATCCCAGCATTCCTTGATAAAATATAATGTATACCCATCAGGGCTCTTTCTATTCTAATTTGACCTCAATTTCCAACTTTCATTTGTTACCCTCCTTAAAGTGACAAATTAAAAAAGTTAAAGTACTTATTTTGCTATCCATAGAATTGAGTCTTCATTTTACCAACTCAAACACCCTCATTTTATCAACCCCAAAACTCGGTGCTTAAAATATTGAGGGTAATACATACTCATTCAATCCCCTCTTAACTTTCACACTTTTCTTTTTGATACATTCTGCCATAACCTTCACACCCAAAAAATAATAATAATAACTCTCGCAATAACTATATTATTTCAAAGTGGCAATTTTTGTTTAGCACATTTTGGAACCTACTTTTCCAAATAAATGCAAACCTTTTAAAAGTTTTAATAAGTGCAAAAGGTGTGCATTTGTATATACTCATGTGTATTGCATGCTTTAGCGTGTGCATTTGTATGTACTCATGTGCATTTGTATATATTCGTATGCATATTTTGGTGTACTAAACAGAAAAGCTTTTTGTGGTACTTTTTAGTAAAACACACTTATATTTTGCACCTCTCCATAATTAATCCTATTTTAAAACACTCTTTATTATTGGTCCAAAAAGTCAATAAAATAATTTTCTTAAAATGCATGTCATTCAAAGTACGAAAGTTAAGACGAGACGGAAGAATATTAATTAAGGACCAAAAAAGTAACTGATAAAATTGAGGGACAATTTTCAAAATCGTAAAGTACTAAAATTAAATTGAATATATTTAAGTACGAGGAAGAAAATTTATTTACCCTCGTTTTTAGTGCTTTCAGTTATTAAAGTGGATTTACTTGAAATTCTTGTTAATTAGTGTCAGAAATAACTATGTTGGAAACAAGAGAGGCTTCGCCATCACATTTTCTGCTGAAAGTCGAATCATTCTCATTGCTTAACAAGCATGGAATTCACAGTTACGAATCTGAGGAGTTTGATGCTGAGGACACAAGTGGTATGCTTTTTTCCTGTTTTTGCTTTAGGTTTTCTGTGAATCACGTTTAACATAAGTTTCTTTTTTAATATATATATATATATATATATATATATATATATTATGAAGTATTAGAATGTGAGCAAATGAAATTAAATAAAATAATTACATGATTTTATGTATTATTTTCACAAAATAGTAAACAATGGCATTTATTTGCTATAAATAATATTACTTTATATACTAAACTTTGTTACCAAGTTCAATCATAAAGCTTCGTTAAACCAAGTTTTAATTTCTTTTATTATTTTCCCGATGTTACACTTTATGTAAATAAATAATTACCTCCAAATTTTTTAATATAGTGGAGATTGTCAATAAAATTTTATAATCAGTAGACATCTTCATTTCCGTAAGCAAATCATTTTTAGGTAATTTTCTTTCCGTTGATAAATGTTCGTAGGTGATTTTGGATGAAAAAATGTTCGTAGATAATTTTACCAATAAATTTCATTTCTGTAGGCAGAGTTGTTCGTAAGTAATTTGAGGAATTAAGATGCCTTATTGATTATAAATTTTTGTAGGCAAATCATTGAAAATTCCCATTATTTTTAATAACGAAATTATTTTCGTTGCAAATTTCATAGCTGTATCAAAAATTTGGTAGATATTTATTTTTTATTTTCTTGCGGTGTATTCTACAATCGACATTATTATTGCAATACTACTTCACATGTCATATTGCTAAGTTTTGCAATACTCTTTGACGTACCCTTTTTTTCATTTTCTTTTCTTTTTCTTTCCAATCCATTGTACAAGAGCAATTTTGAGAGATCAATTGGACACATAATAGAAATTCGATGAGTATAACACTCTTTGAGTGTAATAGTATAAATCATGGTCATTTAAGTAGTCAACGTACTAATGCCTTGCTTGACTTGCATAGGAGACTAATACTTTATCCCAATGAAGACAAAACTGGCAAAGATAAAGATTATATTTCAATCTACTTGGCCATCTCGGATACAACTTCTATGAACTTGGAGGTCAATGCTTTCTTTTCCTTCTTTGTGTTCAATCAAATTTTGAGCAATTATCATTACTCACCAGGTATTTAATTCTCTTCTCCAAAGTATCTCTTCAACTCCATTTCTCCTTCTTAAGTGATTACTTACTTAGTACAAATCCTTTTATGCCCCAAAAAATAAAATGCTCCGGATTCTTACATATATTAGAACGGCATGGGCAGGAAGAACACGACGTTTTATGACAATGAAACCGGTATGGGGGATTTCACAATTTATCTCCAAGAAAGTTCTGAATGATCCATCAAATGGATTCCTAGTCGACGATAAATGTGTGTTTGGTGCCGAAGTATTTATTGTAAGAACGGGTCAAGGTAAGAAAAGTCGCTGCCCATCATACCGTAAAAACTTTCTTGATTTCGCGGGGGTGAAGGAATGTTTCACTCTATGTCATGTCAAAGATCAAGCCAACGATGAACACAAAAATTGTAATAAGACAGGTAATTTAGTTGCACTTCCTATTACAATGATGGTGCATTGTCTTCTAATATATTATAGTAGATGAATGACATGTAACTAATTTTACTTAGTTGCAATTTTTATGAAAAAGTCTACTATGTTCATACCATAAATTAACACTATTAAATGTATTCACTGATATCATTACACACATTCACTTATACAATTGGATTTGTAAACTGAAATCATAGTATAAAATGTTATGATATTGGTGAATACATCTAATAATATCACAAAGTACATCTAATGGTATAAATTTCATACTATGAAAAAGTTTTACATAAAATCTACTTTCTTTTATTAGTTGGATTTATGTGCAATTCAACTACAACAGTACAATGTAGTGGGAAATATTTTTTTTCCAGGACCATAACTTAAGAGAGGTGGCAAAATAACGTCTGTAACTTTTTAAACTGACAAAATTCACTTTAAAATATGGAAAATTGAGGATATAACAGTCCAAATTAATGCAAATAAGGTTAATTGGCCCAATTTGGGCTAGATTCGGCCTAGAATGGCCAAAATCAGGCCAATATGACCTAAATTTGGTTTGATTTTGTTCTTAATTTGCAACTTTTAAAAGTTACAATACTTAAATTGACAATCAGAAAATGTTATGGTCCTCATTGGGTAGCTCAAAAAGTTAATGCTCCTATTTTGACAGTCTAAAATGTTATGTCCTCATTTTGGTTGCCCAAATAGTTAGTGTTCCTATTTTGTTAGTCGAAAAAGTTACAGTCTTAATTTTGTCATCTCCCTTGAGTTACAGTCCTGAAAATATATTTTTTTCTAATGTAGCGTGTCACACCATAGTGTAACATATATAAGATCGTCATCCATCTTAAAAACACTTGTCATTTGGTTCTCTTTTTGGAAAGAAATAGTCTAAAATTTTATTGGTGCTAGAAGCCACGACATTGGAAACAAGAGAGGCTTCGCCATCACACTTGCTGATGAAAATAAAATCATTTTCATTGCTTGGAAAGCACAAAATTTTAAATTGCAAAAGTGGAGAATTCGATGCTGGAGGATACAAGTGGTAAACAATAATTTTTGATCCACTAATTTACTTATACATATATATGTGTGAGTATATATATTTTCATGGTTATTAATGGCCTTGTTTCACTTTGCATAGGACACTAACTATTTGCCCCAATGAAGACAAATCTTGTATAGAAAGCAATTATATATCCGCGTACTTGGCCATTTCGAACAGAAATTCTCTCCAATCTAGAAACTGGGAGGTCGATGTTGTCTTCTCCATCTTTCTGTTCAATCATATTTCAGTGAAGTATCATCACTCATTAGGTATTTTCATTTCTAACTGTCTATTTTATAAGAATAATTTATTAAATTTATTAAAGTTATTAAAGTTTCAAATTTAAAGTGTTTAGGTTGGATGTGGATATCATATTTGAGGGTAAAATTATTGACATTTCCATATTTTACTTGATTTCATTTCATTGTTCTTTAACATTAGAATTAATTCCACTTATTTGGCAAAATTAATTTTAGTGGCCTACACTGCTGCTACAGTAACCCTACTCTGACATGCTACAGTAACCGAATTCAAAATTAAAACGCTACAGTATGGTATAAATGAGCAAATTATAGTATAATCGAGAACATAATAGTATAAACGAGTAAATGATAGTATTACGAAGAACACTATAGTATAATCAACCATCTCAAATTCATGCAATAGTATAACATACTAATCCTTTTATTTTCAACAATCAACATCATGATGAACTAAAATTCACATTCCATTTTTTTCCACTCTAAAAACTCCATAAAACCATCATTACATTTCAGAACAAAAAAACATAAACATCCAACAAATTCAAGGTATCATTCCACTCCATCTTGTACTGCCCTTCGATTGACTTGATTTCAGCAATCCCTTTATCATCCATCACAGAAATTTCCTAAAAGCAATTGATGTGCTTCGCCTTGTGAAGTAAAAGAATTATCATTAAAAATATCAAGCATCTTGGAATCCACCAAAATTCAGAGACCCACAATTTTTACCATCACAAACAAAAAAATCAGTAGTCCATAATATTAAAAATAATAGCCGCGGCAATAGATATTGGACTCTGCCTGTAAGATATGAATAATTATGTAAGGCAACCCATAACATGTAGAAATCCAAGTCATAGAGAGCAGAAATTGAGTAAATATATTTCACCATTCAAGGTTGTCAGACGCTGGGTAACATCTCAAATATATAGTGATAAGAATTTACATGTATATTAAATTCTCATACAATTGTGGAGCTCAGATAAATCAAACTAGCAGTGTAGATCTGTTGATAATGGAAATGAAGGAAGTGTTTTCACTGTATGAAAATTTACAATTGTGGAGCAACTTTTTCCGTAACTGGCAACTCACACATTTTGCTCCTTTGTTCTATTTTGTATCAGTAAATATACCTGGACAAATGTTTCTCCCTAACAACAATAAAGTCCAGAGCTTCCGCCCATGTAAACTCCACATGAAATCCAAGCCCAACATCCACAAATATATGTTGTGTATCCGGCAATGAAAACATGAAGAAACAAATCACAATAGTCAACATTAATTAACTACTTCAGTCAAGATCAGCCATGTTCATCCAGATCCAATTTCAAGGGTCTTGCATATTTTTAAATCTTCTATCTAATAGTAGTAATAAAACTCAATTAACTGTCGGAGACTGTCCACATATTTGCACTCTGCTTTTAACAGTTAAGAGAAGTTACAGTTTCTTTATATATTAATCATTCTCTGCTGCAAGTTTAAGACCATCAGAGAAAAGCAATGTAATTAGTTTTATAAGAATATAGATTCATCTCTGAGAACTTGGTGTCATTTAGAAAGACTAGATGTTGAGAGCTTTTACTGTGAGACTAATAATATCATAATCGAAACCAGGTGGGTTAGTCCACAGGCTCCTCACTTAAGTGAGTGACCTGGGTTCGATTCCCTCTGGGAACGAATTAGGAGGGAGATATAAGGTTGGACTTGGAGATTTGGAGTGTAAAGAGACTTGGTGAACTAATCTAACTACTAACAACTAACATTTACCAATCAAAAAAATAATAATATCATAATCGAAACCAAAATCGAAAAATCAAACCAAAATCAAAAAACCAGAATCGAAAAAGTAGAACCAAACCAGAACAAAATCTTACAGCGTAACCCAACATCAGAATCGATTTCTTGTTGTTCGATTACAAAACCAGAAATCATATGCCATTTTCAAAACCCATTTAAAAAAAAAAAACCTAAAAAATAGGGCAAGCAAACATACATGGGAAGCATGTTGGGAAGGCCTGTGAGAGACGGGTTTCCAGAAGCCCATTCCACAAAACAGGTTCGCCGCCTACTTCACCGACTCGAACGGCCTGACGTGTCAAGCTCAGCCCTGCCGACGGGATACTCAAATGGAGATCACCTATATAAATGAGAAGTGAGGGCAGCTTCGACCAAACATTTATGAATACAAAGGGCGTCCATGGCCAAAACGGACAAAAACGTGAGAACGAACGAAGTCGAAACTGAGTTGTGTCTACATCGTTGATTCGGTATACACTAAGGAGGACTAGTTCAAGGCACTGCGTCCACTAAGCCGCCGGTGTACCCGATGGTGTAAGACTACGGAAAGTTCAAGGCCACAAACCACTTATCCGGAAGCAATGAAGTTTCACATGAACTGAATTGTGTGTCTGCATTGTTGTAGGTGTGATTTCCACTCATGTGGGGGATTGTTGTAATTGGTTTTGAAAATTGAGTTGTAATGCTCTAATTGGACCAATTTATTGGAGGGCAAAATGGTAATTTCCATATGACTATGTATAGTCGATGCGCTCTACTCACGGAGTAGATCGTCACGGTATTTTTCGTTCTCAAAACTGAATTACGGTGAGTGAGAAATTAATTCCTAAAGTATGGATATTAATACAAGTTGATGTGGGTCAATGTGGGATAAGTTAAAAGATGGAATCTCTTAACTATCCCACATTGGAAAAACTATGAAGGATTTCATAGTATATATATAGGAGTTTCATGATGGTATTCAAAATAGGCTAAGGGAGTCTCTCCCATTAGCCACGCGCGCGCGCGCGCGCCGCTGCCGCCGTCCGTCCGGAAAGCCGGCCGCGCCGAGCCGAGCCGAGTCCGTGGACTTGGATCTTGGCAATTGGTCTTTGGGTGGTCTTTGGCCCACTCTCTATATCTTTTTAGAGACCCAAAGATATGAAATGGGTCGACCCAGGTGACCCGGAATACCTCTGCGGATCGTCTACGTCAGCGATCCGAAGAAGCTCAATCCGAACGAAGTTAATCTGAATCGTTGGATGATCCACGTCATCAATCCGGATCAGTAAGTGAATCTGAATCAAAATTTAAATATTTAAATTCTGGATAAGTTTAATACTGTGTCATTGCCACGTCATTGATCCAAGCGATCTATGATATGGACCGTCGGATCGTCCTCTAAAATCATACGGGCCGTCGGATTGTCTTCTGGAAGGTTCCAGAGCAGTCCAGAATTATTTGAATTGGTTCCGTATGATGTGCAGCCAGAACTGCCCACTAAGATCGTGGAAATATCTCCACGTATCTGCAGATTAATCCCATCTGAGATCTTTTTTCGCATCTATAAATAGGAGGTCCTGCATACATAAATTTTTTACGAAAATTAAATTCTCGAGTCCTCTCTCTCTCCTCTGTTTTCCAGCATATAGAGTGTTCAGTTCGTACTCTTAGTGAGTTCACCTTTCCTCTGTGTTTAGCGGTGCTGCTATCACAGAGACGTAAA
>JAPKLX010002128.1:0-15157 GCA_026898415.1 Leonotis leonurus
GTGTATTCCCCCCCCATACACCAAACCTTGCTCTTTCGGGACCAACATGCATACAGCGATGGAACAACCAACGAGGCTTTTAATCTCTACCTTGACATGAATGATGCCAGAGATCTGGTTGAAGGAATAAGAGAAGCAGCAGCAAAGGCAAAAATCCAGATCATTGCCCCAGAAAAGGAATTCAAAACATGCCCAACTATTCCAGGGACTGACTTGCCTGACAAGACCTTTCTGCTCACCTATATAAACCAGCTTGCGGAGAACAGAGGGTACAAAGTTGACACAGAAGACCCTGACTACATAAGGATTAGAGAGGGTGTTTATGAATGTGTGCAGCTGATCTCAGATGAGACAAGGGCTAAGATGAAGAGACAACAAGAGGAAAGAAGAAAGAGCAGATAGCTACAATTCTCTTATCATTATGATCTGCATTTCTTACCTTTTGTCATGACTATCTGTAAACTCTTTTTGTCTCTATATATATATGAAGTCTCTTTGAAGTTTCTGATGACAACACTCTATTGTCTAGAACACATATAAAATGTCCTAAATGTTATAAACTTAATAACGAACAAACATCAATCTGGCTATCAGACCAGATCGCTTATTATGTGGTGATAGGATATTATTGTAAAGTGTAGTTTCGACATCATCAAAAAGGGGGAAATTGTTGGGAACCCTAAATTTAGTTTTGATGATGGTCCTTCGAAACACACTTAGTTGTTTTATTGCTTAAACTGTTCCAAATGTAAAACAGATCACTATATATATAAAGTGTATCCGATTATGGAACAGATTAGGAGATGACTTAATATGTAAGGGATATATTCCCATAGAAGTCAATCTCAACTAAGAATAGGATGAAAGTAAAGATTTTACGCCAAAGAGGTATTGATCTACTGTAACAGACAGTGACCAGATCGATGACCAAACCTTGCTCTCTCAGGACCAACACTAAAGATATTTAATTTTGATGATGGTCCTTCGAAACACACTTAGATGTTTTATAGCTCAAACTGTTCTCGTGTAATAACATATCACTAGAGATAAAGTGAAAGTAGCTATAAAACAGATTAGGAGATGACTTGAAATGTAAAGGAAATATTCCTATAGAAGTCAATCTCAACTTAGAATAGGATGAAGATCAAGATCTCATGCCAAAAGGAATCGATCTGCTGTAACAGACAGAGACCAGATCGATGCCTACAGCGATGAACCAGAACGATTGAGTCATCAATCCACCAGCTGACATCATCCTACACATCATATACTCTTACCACGACAAGATCAAAGTCCATCCAACTGGGATTGGAAAGAAGATCTTCAGTTAACACATAGAAGGAAAGAGACCGTTAGCAATCTGCTTTCCATAAATCAAAGATTGACTCAACCTTTCCTATATGGCAAGAACAGATATGATGGACACCATTGATTGGCAATATACCATCTATCTCACGTCAATCAACAAACGACTAGAATTTCAAATTCATATGCCTATATAGTTGAAGTTAGAGATCTGGAGATAATATAACATACGCGCGAGCTATACTGCTGTAATTTTTTTTCAAAGCAATCTGCCATCCAGACTTAGAGCTTCAACACTTGGTGATTCTACATCACACCAATCATCTCGATTCAAGTCTGTCTTATCGAGACAAAGGAGATCACCCTGCTAGCTAGTAGTTTTTCTAGTGGTAACGTAGAGGTAATCTGTTGTAAAGGGACACGATCCTTAATTCGTGCATAAGTATCTCTCTAGTTTTGATTGATATTTGTGACTCGTTCTCCACGAGTATAAAGAAGCAGAGTATCCTAGTAGTGGATAATCTGGTCTAGTTTTGACCAGATCGTGGACGTAGGGATTTCCCGAACCACGTTGAATAACTGTGTCCTTTATATTCCTGCGTTTTTAATTTCAGTTGATTATTATTCTAACTCTCTGGACAATCATCCATTTGCATCTCAATCAATCTCCTTAACAATCTGGATAATCACTAAGGATTTCTAATCAAGAGAAATCTCTAATCTACCATTATTCCGCACTCACTCAACACTCAGAAAGTAATAAGATCACTCTTATTATTAGCTAAGTGCTTTCACTAAGAGAGTAATCTGGTTGGACTAAACTACAATCGATCTGCATATCGATCTGTCTAGTCATCTCAAGCAATTTCTTATACAGAATAGCTTGAACTCTCATATAACCTGTCAAGTAAACTGAAAAGTCTATATTTGGTGTATTCCCCCCCCCCCCCATACACCAAACTTTGCTCTTTCGGGACCAACAAGTGGTATCAGAGCAGTGGTTCATACGACCATTGTTTTGTTTCACAAGGTTAACACCTACGTGGTCAACTTGAATAGATCTAGAAAATCTTTTTCATCATTTGCATCCTATCTGTCATTATGGAGTCATCTGTTATCAGGGCATGCGAAGAATTCTCAATCCAAGGCTACAGAGAGTAGAGTTTCAGAATCAAGATGTGTCTCAAGGCTCATCACTGCCTGATGTGGAAGGTAATTGAAGAAGGACCATTGGCCATTACTGAAGAAACAACTCGCATCACTGAAACAGGAGTTGTTAAAGAGCATATACTCAAAGATCCCAGAAAATACACGCCTGAAGAAAGGAGAGAAGCAAATCTTGATGACTTTGCCAAAGGGATCATCTCCAGCACTGTCAAAGGCATACATCTGGCTAAAATCCAAGATCTGGATACTGCCAAGGAGATGTGGGAAGCCTTAAGAGACCTAGCCCTAGGATCTGAAGTAATGATTGAGAACAAGCTCTCTCTAGCCTGCAACAAATATGATGAATTCAAAATGAAACCAGGCGAGACAATAGAACAGATGAAGATGAGATTCACTGGAATTCTCCTTGAGATATCTGCGTTCAAAAAGAACAAATATACTCAAAGGGAGAAGAACATGAAAGTTCTTAGAGCTCTACCACCAAGCTGGGAGATCTATGCTGCAATGCAGCTCGAGTCATTTCTCAGATAGCTCATCAGAAAATGATGAAGCTTTCATCGCTGACGACGAAGAAAGCTGGAATGAATGCTATGTGGGATTGGACAACGGTCTAGATGAAGTTGAGATAAATTCTTGCTACTCAAATTCCTCAGATAATAATAATGATCTTGAACAGGAAAGTGAAGATCAAGCAGAATACTCATGGGATGAAATAGATGAGATGTTCAAAAGTTACTCAAGTATCAAGAGGTTGTTCAAAGAAGTTGTTGAAGAGAATGACAGATTAAAGAAAGTTGAGCAGACTCTAAGCAAGGCAAACACACAATTTGTTGCTAAAATAAACGATCTGGAAGAACAGATCAAGAGTAAAGACAGTGAGATTCATTCACTTAACTCAAAAGTTAAGGATCTGGTTTCAAGAAACAATGTTGCTGAGGAAAAGATAAGGAAAGGAAAAGAAATGATTTACAAGAGTGATGAGCGTGCCAATTTGCTAATCAATCTGCAACAAAAGGGCACATCTGGATTAGGATATCCAGGCCACTCAGAAAAGTCCTCTGGAACCGTAAACTTCGTACCAGAAAGGAAGCAAATACCAGATCAAGTGAAGGACTTGAAAAACAAGAAAGATTATCCTCAAAAGATGATAATAAAAGACGCAAAGAACATGCAGTATCATCAAACAAAGGGACAACCAGCTCACTACACAGAAACAGATCACCTTCAAAAACCATATGTCAACAGGACAAATATTGTCAACAGGACAGTACCTACTAAGAAAGGATTGAAGAAAGATGGAGTAGAGAATTATCATCCATCTGAAATTCACTCAGTATCTAAAGTTGATTATTAAGGGAACATCATTACCTGCTATATTTCTGTTCCTAACCCTAGAATGTTCTGGATTCGAAAAGGAATATTTGCTAATAATCAAGCACCCAAACGTTGAAAGGGTAGCTAAGTTTAATTAATTGCAGGATCAAAGAACTGCAAGAAGGAGTAAAGTTGCAAGAGGAACAATCTGGATAATCGATAGTGGTTGTTCAAAACACATGACGTGTGATAAGAACCTGCTATCAGATTACATAGAAAAACCAGGACCCCAGGTCACCTTTGGATGTAATTCAAAAGGATATACCAGAGGGTATGGAAACATCAAAGTTGGCAAGACTACTATCACAAATGTGTCATATGTTGAGGGTCTTAGTCACAACCTGTTTTCTGTAAGTCAGTTTTGTGCTAATGGTAATCAGATTGTTTTTTATGCTAACAACTGTCTGGTGAAGAACAAGGAAGGAGATGAAATACTCCTTACCGGTAAACTGCAGGATAGATTGTACATTATCCAATGGACAAATCAGATCGAGACCTGTTTAGTCACTAAGACTGTATCAGAAACCATTTGGTTATGGCATAGGAGATTAAGCCATCTAAACTTCAAGTCAATCAACAGGATTGCCAAGGAAAGGTTAGTGGAAGGACTACCAGATCAAGTGTATGATAAAGATCACATATGTGATGCTTGTCAAGCTGGAAAATAAACCAGGTCATCCTTTACAAGCAAAACAGCTCACTCAACATCAAGGATACTGGAGCTATTACATCTTGATCTGTTTGGACCAGTCAAACCATTAAATATAAATGGGAGAAAATACACATTGGTAATCATAGATGATTACTCAAGATTCACTTGGGTTATCTTTTTGTTAAAGAAGAAAGAAACCCTAGACAAGCTCCCTGACTTCCTACAAGATCACAAAACAGAAAGAGATGAGTATAACCTCTATCAGAACAGATCGAGGAACAGAATTTCTCAACCAGAAGATTGAAGCATATTGCAACAAGATGGGAATCACTCATCAAACATCTGCTGCTCGAACTCCCCAACAGAATGGAGTTGTTGAAAGGAGAAACAGATCACTCAAAGAAGCAGCTCGCACAATGCTTAATGCAACCAATCTACCGAAGAAATTCTGGGCAGAAGCAATCTACACAGCCTGCTATACTCAAAACAGATCATCCATCACACTCGGACATGGAAAGACATCATATGAGATATGGAACAGCAGAAAGCCTAAGATTTCTTATTTTCGTTCTTTTGGCTGTCTGTGTTACATACACAATAATGGGAAATCACAATTGAAAACTTTTGATAGTAAAACTGACCCTGGAATATTCTTAGGATATTCTGATGTTAGTAAAGCTTATCGAGTTTACAATAAGAACTCTCATATTGTGGAGGTAACACCTCATGTTGTTTTTTATGAGTCTACTGTTGAGTACAGGTCACTAGATGAAAAGCAGTCAGAAAATCAGGTGACTACCAGAAGGATGAATGAACTATTACTTGAAGATATTCTTATCTGGAATTCAAAAAGTGAGGATGAAGAAATTGTCACTCCACCTGTTGCTGAAGAAATCATACAACAAGGGGGAATATCACAACATAATCTGGATGAAAACAGATCATCAACAGAAAACAATGAAACAATCATTACAAACGATGATCAACATGAAAATCCAAATTCAGAAGAAAGTCCAGATGAGAATCCATTCCAAACCATATCAACAACACACCCTGAGTTTGAGGAACCAACAGATCAACCTGATCCTGAAATATCTGATGAAGAGATGACCAGAAGAAGAAGATGGATACAAGATCATCCACCAGAACAGATCGTTGGGAACTCATCAGATCGTGTGAAGACCAGAAGAATGCATGGAGAAAGTGCATTGTTAAGCTGTTATCTCTTTCGCATGGAGCCATCTGATGCATACGAAGCACTTCAAGATGCAGATTGGATAACAGCAATGCAAGAAGAACTCAATGAGTTCAAAAGGAATGAAGTCTGGTATCTCGTGGACAGACCCAAACACCAAGGTGTGATTGGTGTAAAATGGGTGTTCAAAAATAAGCGTGATGAGAATGGTGAAGTAGTCAGAAACAAGGCCAGATTGGAAGCTAAAGGTTATAATCAACAAGAAGGCATTGATTTTGATGAAACATTCGCACCAGTAGCCAGATTAGAAGCTATAAGGCTATTTCTAGCATATGCTGCTCACAAACGGTTCAAAGTATAACAGATGGACGTCAAAAGTGCCTTCCTTAATGGCATCCTTGAAGAAGAAGTATATGTGGAACAGCCACCTGGATTTGAAGAGACAGATCTAGATCAGAAAGTATACAGACTGGCTAAGGCAGTCTATGGTCTAAAACAAGCCCCTAGAGCTTGGTATGAGACCTTATCAACCTTCCTACTGGAATCTGGTTTCAGAAGAGGATCTGTTGACAAGACTTTTTTTATCATCAAAGTCAAAGAAAACATTCTCCTAGTCCAGATCTATGTAGATGATATCATCTTTGGATCTCAATCTACTTATCTGTGTGACAAATTTGCTGAACTTATGTAAAATAAGTACCAAATGTCCATGATGGGAGAAATGAGTTTCTTCTTAGGTTTGCAGGTCAAGCAGATACCAGATGGTATCTTTATTAATCAGACAAAATACATCAACGATCTGCTGACCAAGTTTGGATTAAAAGACAGTAATCCAGTCAAAATCCCAATGCAGACCAATGGGAAAATCGATCTAGATCTCGAGGGAAAACCAGCTAACATTACACAATACAGAGGGATCATAGGATCATTACTCTACCTAACTGCCAGTCGACCTGACATCACTTTTGCAGTAGGAGTATGCGCTAGATATCAAGCAAATCCCAAAGAGTCACACATGGAAGCAGCTAAGAAGATACTAAGATATCTTAAGGGAACAGCCCATGTAGGATTATGGTATCCACGTGAAGACAATTTTGAGTTAACTGGATATACTGACTCAGATTATGCTGGATGTAGACTGGACAGAAAGTCAACATCTGGTACATGTCAGTTTCTAGGAAATAAACTGATTTCTTGGTTCTCAAAGAAACAGACATCAGTTGCCACCTCAACTACTGAGGCAGAATATATGGCAGCTGGAAGTTGTTGTGCACAAATACTGTGGTTAAGACAACAGCTTAAAGATTATGAGATTGATGTCAAGGAAATTCCAATTTTCTGTGATAGTTCAAGTGCTATAGCAATCACACAGAACCCAGTGTTGCACACCAGATGCAAACATGTTGATGTGAGACATCACTTCATAAGAGACCATGTTGAAAGAAAACATGTACAGATTAAGAAAATACACACTGAAATTCAGAGAGCAGACATTCTCACTAAGATATTACCAGAAGAAAGATTTAAGATGCTTTGTGGAAAACTAGGACTTTTAAATCTTGAAGAAAGGACCAGATTGATTTAAACCAGATCAAGATAAATATTCCAACAGGGAACCAAAACCAGATTGACTTGGTCTAGATCAATAAAACCCAGATCACGTGTAGTTCCAATAGGGAATTAACATCAGATCACTAAATGAATATCAATAGTCAACAAGATTAATGAAATTCCAACCAGGAATCATTAAACAGATTGATGTTCAAAGCTGAGAAAGAAACAAGCTGATCAATGTTATTGACATCAGATCACTAAGAGAGAGCGACCTTGACCAGACTACTTATGCCACGTGGAAATTAAATAAATATTTCCTACTAATTTTCCCATTACTTAGTTAAAGGGGAAAGGTCAACTATATACGGCGACTAATTATCTATTTTCTGACATCAGATATCAAATCTTTTATTTTTTGATGACTAAGAACAGTAATTGGGAAACGTAATCGAGGAAATATCTACAAAATCAAGAAAAAGGGAGAAAAATGATTGCAACAAAGGCAACGCGCCACATCACAACCATTCGATCACAGCGCGTGTATCATACGACAATTAGAGGCGGTGATAGACTAGAAACCTAGAACATGGAAAGGCGGGAAAGCTGAAAAAGGGAAGGATTTCTGAATATTTTTATTACTCTACTTATCCTCTCCTTCGTTCATATAAATTGATAAGTCGTTTCATATATCACTTACTCTTTTTTCTCGAAACACTTAGCAAAATTTCCTCCTTCCAAAATTCTCTCTTCCTTCGTAAAATTCTAGCAAAAATGGCTCCCAAATCATCTATTTTTCTCGAGCAAGCAAGTTTTCTGAAACCTTACATACACCAAGACCTTTTCGCGGTTCTTGACACCTTCGGGTTTCATAAACTAGACAAGGCATTTGACCTTGTTCGCCAATGCAAAGGTTTCTTGTTCATATTTTCTTTTGCTGTTGTTTTTGTTTGTCTTATATTATCCTTTAAACCTGTTTTTGACAAACTGCTTTTATTCATTTGCACATATATTTACTTGTGATTACTGTGATATCGATTGCTAGCCTGCATAAACTGCTTTGGGGCACTTATACTTCACTGATGGAAGGATAGTGCTCACATATATTCTACTGTGTTTCCTGCAGGTTTCTACAATATTATCATTTCACACCCAGTGCACTTCCTACCCAAGGATGTTGCTGCTTTCTACCTCTCATGGCAGGGAGAGAGGGGTGGAGACGAGGCAACCATCAGGGTGAGTAAAGGGAACACTATTAGCAACACCTCGTACAACGTCATCAACATCATGAACGACGCTTAGAAAGTGAAAGATGAAGGTCTTGATCTTGGGGAAATCACTGCAGAACAGCTGCAAGAGGCTGTGGAGATAGTGATGATCATACCCATCCAGTACACCAACAGGATGTTCACACGTGCTCTTCTCGCGCCAGAATTTAGAATTTTATTTGAATTCGTACAGTGAATTTTTCTCAACCACAACGGTTCTTACGACCAAGTCACCCCCGAGAAATTCAGGATCATGGCAGCCGTAGTGCTCAACTTGCCAGTAAACTGGAGCATGATCTTATTCGATCTCCTGACCAAAGAATCCAAGATGATTCTTTTTGTTAAAGGCTGCTCCCCTGGCATCGAAGTAAAAAGGAGCACTCTAAGACATTCTACAAAAATCAGCTTTATGCTCGAGTCTTTCTTCCCTCAACACCAGTGGGATACAGTTGTTGAGTTTAACACTAGACTGCACTTTCCCAAAGATCAACATCAAATTGAGATGTCAATGGGCATCTCTGCCAACTTGCTGGCAAGGGTAAAAGACCCTGTTATTGCGAACGCTCTGACTGAGATGGAAAACTCCAATCCCATCTGGATACCACCATTCGCACCAGCTGAAAAATCCACAAAGTCCAAGGTTACCAAGGAGAAACCAGTTGAAAGGACTCCCACCAAAAGAGTCACCAGAAGGGCGAGCTCCATCGACACAGATACATCCACAGCAGCCCAGCCACCGAAAACAAAACGCAGACGACTTCATAAAATAACCGTTGAAGTCCAGAATGAAGTGCCTGCTACTGCAGAAAATGTTCTCCCTCAACAGGAGGTTGAGGAAGAAGAAATTTTGATGGGTGGTTCACCTGAAGATGTGGCCCCCATTTCATCCTTGAACCCTGCTCAAACCAAGGATTTTTCACCCGCACATTCTACCAACCCATCATCTGCTGAACCCCTTGAGCAGATTGATGAGGAAGCTGAGGAAGAAGAGGCATCCACTGATGAAGAGGAGGAGTTGAAGAAAGCAGAAACTCTTGTGAAAATGCTGGAGACAGAGGCAGATCACTCTGTGCTCAGAACTTTCCCGGGGATCCAGCTCACCCCAGAGTCATATGATGTTGCCAAACGGCTAAAGTTCCTATTGCTTGTGCAAGATAAAGAATTTTACGTTTTGGATGCCCTTCTCAGAACCCGATCGATCCATGCACTTGAAATCGAAGAAGCCACTTTGCTTAAAATCTTTATAGTTGCATCAATTGCTGAGCTAAGAGAAACATATCAATCTGACATCCTCGCAATGTCAAAATTTGAAGCAGATGAACTGAAGATTGATCTGCGATCTGCTTATGAAAAGGCAAACATGCTGGATTTTTATAACAGTATTGAAGAAGAAAATGTGGAGGACAAGGTTGAAGCAGCTCATGCTGATGCTCACCAACAGGGTGTAGCCATTCCAGCAACTGCGATAGATCAGCAATTGGCTGAAAGTGAAAAGTAGGCCCCTGCACCAACTGAGGGGGAACAGGCCACGCCTTCTGAAATTCCCAATATAGTGACAAGCCAATCTCAAGCACAGGATGAGCCTGTAGGACAGAATGTCGGCGGCAACCTTACCAACGACATCTTCACCCCTGCTGCTGCAGCTGCACTTGGTGTCTATGTGCAAACATACACCATGGAAGACATACTGATGGACCAACCTCAATCTCTGTCCCATACACAAATCAGAGAACTTATTTCCATGAAAGTAGACCAATACATGTATGGGACGCTCTCTCAAGTCCAGGATGAAGCCACCAGCATACTTACTGAATTCAACAATCACTTGAAGACTCACGTCGATCAAGTTGATTCTGACCTAAGAAGGATCTGTCGGCTGAAGATAGAAGAAATCAGCAAGAAAATGAACGATGATCGTGCTGCTGACGAAGAACGCAAGGCACAGATCGATCAAAGTCTGTTCACAACTGAGCTGAAGGTCAAAGAAATTTACAAGATCATCACTGCTTTTGCAGAAAAAGAGAAGGACATGGTGCACACCATTGTCAAGGAGCAAACAGATGGTCTGACTGCTGACATCGTCAAGGAAGCCAATGCCTACACCAGGTCCTTTCTTAGGCAGTTTGAGGCCGATGGGAAGAATTTTGTCGAAAGGAAGTTAAGCGATCTGGGCTACCCAACAAAAATAATGTTTGATACATACTTTAATGATGTTGGGATCGCCCAGGAAGACATTGAGAACCACACAACAGAACTAACCAACCTTCAGAAACCTTTCTAAAAGCAGATTGATGACGCCAATCTCAATATCACTTCTTTGCTTGCACAAAAGGTTGATACAGACAAGGAGGTTAAGGCGATGAAGGACGAGATTACTTCCCTCAGGGCACTCATCCAGATAGTAGTTGATGATGTCGAAAAGGGGGAAGGGACTGGGAAGAAGATAAAGCCAACTGCTGCAAAAAGGAAAGGAAAGGAGATAGCTCAACCTGAGCAGCAGATCACTGCACAAACAGTCAGCCCTCCATCTGTTCCATCTGCTCACACTCAAAAGTCTATATCATCTAGCAGATCGAGCCAAACTCAGAAGAAGAAGAAAAGAACTGGATTCAGTTGGCCAACTACTCATCTCAGACCATCTGGAGAGGCCAACTGGGTCCCAGCTCACTTAAGAGATGGATGGGAAGGTCTCAAAAATGCCTTCGGCCTGTGCAGATACTTTCTAAAAGAACCAGCATACATAGAAGGCAGTCCAAATGAGGCGTTCAACCGGTACCTTGACTTAAACGACGCCAGTGATCTGGTAGAAGAAATAAGGAAAGCTGCTGCCCAAGCAAATATCCAGATCACTGCGCCTGAGAAAGAATACAGATCATGCCCCACCATTCCAAGAACTGATCTGCCTGACAAGACATTCCTGCTCACCTTCATTAACCAGCTAGCTGAGAACAGAGGGTACAAGGTGGATGCAGAGGACCTGGACTATATAAGGATAAGAGAAGGCATATATGAGAGCGTCCAACTCATCTCAGATGAAACCAGGGCAAAAATGAAGAAGCAACAGGAAGAGAAGAGAAAGAGCAGATAGCCATACTTTTCTTATTATTTATGATCTGCATTTTCTTATCATGATTATCTGTAAACCCTATTTTTTTCCTTATATATATATATATGGAATCCTTTTGAGCTTCTGATGTCAACGTTTTATTGTCCAGAACACATATAAAATATCCTAAACGTTATAAACTTAATAACGTACAAACCACAATCTGGCTATCAGACCAGATAGCCTTTAAGGGCTGATAGGACATTATTGTAAAGTGTGGTTTCGACATCATCAATAAGGGGGAAATTGTTGGGAACCCTAAAGATATTTAATTTTGATGATGGTCCTTCGAAACACACTTAGATGTTTTATAGCTCAAACTGTTCTCGTGTAATAACATATCACTAGAGATAAAGTGAAAGTAGCTATAAAACAAATTAGGAGATGACTTGAAATGTAAAGGAAATATTCCTATAGAAGTCAATCTCAACTTAGAATAGGGAGACCAGATCGATGCCTACAGCGATGAACCAGAATGATTGAGTCATCAATCCACCAGCTGACATCATCCTACACATCATATACTCTTACCACGACAAGATCAAAGTCCATCCAACTGGGATTGGAAAGAAGATCTTCAGTTAACACATAGAAGGAAAGAGACCGTTAGCAATCTGCTTTCCATAAATCAAAGATTGACTCAACCTTTCCTATATGGAAAGAACAGATATGATGGACACCATTGATTGGGAATATACCATCTATCTCACGTCAATCAACAAACGACTAGAATTTCAAATTCATATGCCTATATAGTTGAAGTTAGAGATCTGGAGATAATATAACATACGCGCGAGCTATACTGCTGTAATTTTTTTTCAAAGCAATCTGCCATCCAGACTTAGAGCTTCAACACTTGGTGATTCTACATCACACCAATCATCTCGATTCAAGTCTGTCTTATCGAGACAAAGGAGATCACCCTGCTAGCTAGTAGTTTTTCTAGTGGTAACGTAGAGGTAATCTGTTGTAAAGGGACACGACCCTTAATTCGTGCATAAGTATCTCTCTAGTTTTGATTGATATTTGTGACTCGTTCTCCACGAGTATAAAGAAGCAGAGTATCCTAGTAGTGGATAATCTGGTCTAGTTTTGACCAGATTGTGGACGTAGGGATTTCCCGAACCACGTTGAATAACTGTGTCCTTTATATTCCTGCGTTTTTAATTTCAGTTGATTATTATTCTAACTCTCTGGACAATCATCCATTTGCATCTCAATCAATCTCCTTAACAATCTGGATAATCACTAAGGATTTCTAATCAAGAGCAATCTCTAATCCACCATTATTCCGCACTCTCTCAACACTCAGAAAGTAATAAGATCACTCTTATTATTAGCTAAGTGCTTTCACTAAGAGAGTCATCTGGTTGGACTAAACTACAATCGATCTGCATATCGATCTGTCTAGTCATCTCAAGCAATTTCTTATACAGAATAGCTTGAACTCTCATATAACCTGTCAAGTAAACTGAAAAGTCTGTATTTGGTGTTTTCTCCCCCCCCCCCCCCCATACACCAAACTTTGCTCTTTCGGGACCAACACTGTTTATTTAATTTGTGCCTTGTTTTCTAAACAATCTAAAAGAAGTTAGAAGTATGAACTAATCTTTACTCTCTTAAATTTTGGGGAATGTTTCTAAGTTCAAAGCTTATATCTTTGAGTGTGTCTATTAATTTAAAGTTTGCTTAATCTAGAACATAAGAGTTTTAGAAGCTTTTAACCTTAATTACTAAATCTTAAAGTTTCTATGTTTGTTTAACACATATCTTGAGTTCTAAAGATTAAAATGGAGAACATATTTTACAAAAGATATCTTTACTATCATTTCTAAAGTTACAATAAAAAATAGAGCTTAACATGTGTTTATTAAGTTCTGAAATTTGAAGATTGTAGAAGATGGTTTAAGCTTTAACTAAATATAAAATAATAATAATAAAATAAAATAAAATAAAATAAAATAAAATAAAATAAAAACTGAAAATATGAAATTTTATACCTCAAGAACTTCTAACTCTTCTGGGTTTATATGACTTGGAAACTTTCTGTTGGGAAGAAATTTGGGCAGTGCTTCTCTGTGTATTTTCTATCAGCTTTTCTATGTGAGTCAAGACTGATTTTACTAAGTGTTTAAGAGGCTAAATCTGTTGGCATATCTATGTTCTTTAATAGAGTGTTTCTAAGAGTATTCTGTGTACGTAGAGTAATCTGAATGGTTGAAAATTTCTTCTGCGTACTTGAGGTTCTACTTTATATCTTTGAATATCCATAGCTTTCTTACCTACATCTATAGCTGAAATCTGCTACTTCTTTGTAAGTATTGACTTTTGGGGAATACTTTTATGATGGTTGTTGCAGTTTGACAGTAAGGTGAAGAGTGTAGCTGCATCCCTTCATCATCATCGAGAGAGACTCTCCTATCAGTCTATTTTCCTTCTCTTATATTGTAGGCCTAGTGCTATTTTCATTTTCCTTTATTCACTATTTTAGTGAGAGTGCAATAAAGTTGTATCATTTTTATATATAATATTGATATTATTCTCATATTTGTATTCTGACTTTCTGGATTCTTAATCTTCATGGCAGATTGTCATCTTTCTTTTCTCTTTCTCGGCTATAGAGTAGTTAAAAGAGTTATGCTTATTTTGTAATATATCTCTTAAGTTTTATTCATGTTTTTAATCTCTTATGGGCAATGTATAAATCCTCTTTTATTTATTCCCATATTCTTATGTAGATAATATCTTTTATAAATGTGTCTGCATCTTCTACATCTTTTACGCATATATGTAGTATGTAAATATACTTCTACAATGAGGTAGGATCTTATGCAAACCTTTTCATGTGAATAAACTAGGAACCATCCTAAATCATTGATGTATATAAATTAATGGTTGTGATTTATTGATTATTATTAGCCAAAAAATCTCTGAAAATCCGTGACACTCATTTTTTTTTCCAGTATAAGGGTAATAATGGAATTCATGCACATGCACTTTAGGTAAGTTCTTATTCCATGCAAAGATTTTGTGCATATCTTTTAGGTAAGTTCTTATTCCATGCAAAGATTTTGTGCATATCTTTAATTAAGCAATAGCAGATTTCACGCAAACATATTTGTGAGGTGTCATTGTATAATCATGGATCATTGCACTATAATGGAAGTATTATTGATACTAATCTTCAAAGAATATATCGCATCATGGAATAACAAAATTAACACATCGACGGTCCCGACGAATTGGAAGGGAAAACAAGAATGACGACCACTTTTCAGTCGGATGATGAATCTGACATGATTATGTCAAAGATCAATGATAACTTGGGAGGTATGTTCATTATATTCCTTGCGTATTAATGAGTGTTTCATTGCTTAATTCTGAATCTTCATTGCTTATTATTATGTGATTCATTGCTCAATAACAAACAATTTGGTGCAAGACATTGCATATTTTTTTTTATAATTATATTCATTTGAAGTAGGAGCTATTCAGTATTCACCTACCTAGCATATTTAGTTATGCAGTAACTGTAGATT
>JAPKLX010002110.1:0-15305 GCA_026898415.1 Leonotis leonurus
TGTTACAAAAATAGGGATGTTCACAATTACAGTTCGAAATCTAACTACAACCTAAATGCTGATCCACAATTTGTTATATAAAAAAATAATTGTCATTGTGGTTCACGATTTGGAATCGAAATATTTAGAATGATTTCGATTATGATTCCGAACTATTCAAAAAATTAATACCAGTATATTTGAAATATTAAAATCCTAATTATTATGATTACATCATTTTAATTGTTAGTTTTAAAATCATTACAATTACAAAATAAAAATACAATATTATCAAATGATTTTATAAAATCACAAAGTGCCACTAATTTTCAAATTCAAAAATTAAAATTTTATTTACTAATTTATTTATTCGTTAATATAATCACAGAAGAAAATGATCATATATCACATTTCTACTTGGTACATAAACAAGTTTTGATGTCTTATGATGAATTATAAAAGTTACTCTATATAAGTATAAGAAATAAATGAATCATTTAAAAAAAGATCGAAGTTACGGTTCCAGATCGATGATTATGGTTCCAAATTTTTGAGAATGTAACTGAATCATTCTCTACACGGTCACGATTCAGAATCGATTCGTCAATGATTCCAGAACCGCCAATTAGAATTCGATTATAGTTTGATTTCAACAATTTCGATTCCTTTAAACACCGTTATGCATAAATTATTAATAAATAAAATGGAAAATTTGTAATTATTTTAAACTTTAGTGGCATTGTAATTATATACTTAAATATATTAATTATTAATTTAATTACATTTAAATTTTCTATATATGCCCGAAAGTAATCGAGCGCGAAAAATCCATCAAAAAAGTCATGGTCAATCAAATTTCGAGTTATTAAAAGTTTGTCCATTAAACAATATTTAATGCAAGTAAAAATATTTATTGTAAAAATAGTTTTTAAATTTGTTAAATTTAAATAAATAGTAAATTATATCAGGTAGAACCCGTCCGTCCGAATTGAGCATTATATTTTTATGGTTGAAATTCTTTTAGCAAGTTTGGACGAATTTCAAACTTCTAGGAATATTCGCCTGACAATTTTGACAGCTCTATTTACAACAATATAACTCCAATTAGGATTGACAATTTTCAATACGACATGATAACTCGACACGAACCAACCCGATATTAATGGGTTTGGGTTGACATTTATTGGGTTGGGGTTCTTTTCAGGTTGACCCAATAAGAACCTAAAATTTTCGGGTTGAGTTCTGGTTACGTGGAATATATAAATATATTATATAAAAATATTATTATTAATAATATATATTTATACAATTGTGCTAGATTGAATCACTATCGGGTTGTTATCAGGTTGGGTCATTATTAGGTCGGCTTGAACGTGGAAAAAAAAATGTGTCAGTTTGGGTTCAGATTGAGTTCGAGTTTGGACTATTAAGGTTGGGTTCGGGTTAAGATTTACTATGTCCTTAATAGGTCGGGTTTGGGTTTGACCTTACCAGGCTACCCTACCCGACCCAATTGACACCCTCACCTCTAATGCACGAATAAAATTTTTTTCAAACCAAATACTTTACAATATGATTATCTTATTTATATGATATAAATAATTCTAGTTATCTCGTGCATCGCACAGGTACACATACTAGTAAGATAATTAATTACGAAAATAAGTAACTAATTATATTATTATTATATTATTATATAATTAATTATTATAAATTATCTATTGTAATTAATTATATTATTATATAATTAATTGTTACTCATAAATTATATATTGTAACTTATATTAAAAATCAAACACATATATTTATTAGGGTGGAAATTAATAGTGCCCATATCCATAAGTACAAAATGAAAAAGGGTAATTCTATATACAACTCCCATTTTTCTCTCAGTAGCCTCTTATTTATTAAGCATCAAAATTAATAGTGGGTTAAGACCATTTTTTAGGGAAAAATAGCAAATTCACCCTTATAGTAGACACCCTTATGGTGAATCAACTCTTATGGTAAGGTTTTGTTCAAACTCACCCTCCATGTTTCACATATGTTACAATTAGCATCTCGCACTTAACGGACGTCTAACACCGTTAACGTTTCATTAATGCATTTCATCAAACAGTTATATGCATTGTTATTTTTCGATACATCTGCGCTTGAGCCAGTTCTTATACCTTCTCCAACATCGGCGCTCTCGTCACATACGTCAAGAACTTCCCCCAAAGCAGGGGCATTTTCATGAGTCTCCTAAAGGGCTTCACCAACTTAAGTGATGCCATTATTAAAATGGCAGAGTTCTCACACATTTGTAACGAAGGTGAATTTTAATGGAATAATCTTATCTTCTTTTACCTCTAATCTTAAGCTATTTATGAGCTTCTTTTGTCGTCGCTCAAGCTGGTGAAGGTCGGTGACGAATCATGCTCTGGGGGAAGTTCTTGACGCAGCAGGTGAAACGCAACAGGGGATGTTGGAGAATGTATGAAAATTGGCTCCCACGCAGATGTGTAGGCAAATAACAATGCATATAAATTGTTTGATGAAATGCATCAATGAGACGCTAACGGTGTTAGACGTCCGTTAAGTGCGAGAGGCTAATTGTAACAGATGTGAAACGTAGAGGGTGAATTTGAACAAAATCTTAGCATATGGATTGATTCACCACACCATAAAGGGGAATTTGCTACTTTTCCCACCATTTTAACCTTATAACCCCAAATTCAAATTTGAATAACTAAACAAAGAGTAATGTGATAGATCCAGTAAATACGCATAACCCCCAATTAATAATTAAAAATCTAGAAAACAAGTTTGACGAAGAATATAACATCTTTTCATTTCATTAGATCTAAAATATAATATATTAGAATGCACACCAATTTTAGTGAATTCATCTAATGGTAAACCAACATCTTCATGTTTCATATATTTAGAAGCTATAGATACATGTATGAGGGTAAAATAGTAGTTTAATATATTAATTTTAACACTTAATAAATAAAGGGGCTATGAAGAGTGAAATGGGGGTTGTATATAAAATTATCCAATGAAAAATACCCATATTATAAAAACTCTTTGAAAACTACCCAAAAACAGGTGAAGATACAAAAATACCCTTACATTTTAATGAATGAAAAATTAATTATGGTCGTTCATTCATACGAGATGTTTCAATCGATAAGAATTTGTTATAACAAATACATTAAAACGACCAGATTTTTAGGATTTGTGCTTGTATCAACAAATTGAAATTTATAAAACAAGAATTTTAAAAATCTAGTCGTAATTCACTAAATTTTGGTTGTCATTTGGTACAGGATGTTAAACTAGCGATAGGATTTTATTTTTATTTTTAAGTTGAAGTTACACGACCAGATTTTTAGAGAGAATGTTTGTATTGGCAAATTGAAATTTACAAAAAACACAAAGTAAAAATCCGGTCGTTACTTTGAAAAATATAGTCGTGGAAAACTATTGTTACGAGAGGAATTTCTTTAATTTCTTGAATATTTTTTTCGACGACTAAATTTTTGTTAGAGCATAGAAAATATATAATTCATTCGATCTTGTGAAATTTTAGTCATTGAGAAAGGTGGTTGCAGTCAACAATAGAATGTTATCAGGATGTTCAGATAATCTTTGCGTTTTAAGTTGAATACATTTATTTTGAGACAAAATATGGGGTATGTTTATACTTTTGGGTATTTTTCATATATATTTTACAACTATGAAATTTTTCATTTTCATATTATCAAAATGAGCAGTTTTCACAATTAACACTATTTATTAATCATATCATACATATATATTCACTTATTAAAGAATATCCTTGAATTATAATTATTTTTATTTCATTATAAATTAATTACAGAAGTTAAATCATTAAATGTGTGTTATTTTACAGTATTTATAATTATATACGAAATAAATAAGTAGTTCATAATTAAATTACGACAATACATATTATAATAATCCTTTTATTTAGATTAATATCATAGTTTCATAAAATAATTTAGTATTCCAAGTAATTATTTCATTAATTAAGTGTAACATAAAAATAGTAGAATTTGTAATTATGTTTATTAATAATTTTCATTAAATGTACTTTATATTCGATATTATTATGATATTTTTTGGTACACCAATTACGATATACTTTTTTCATTAAATTTTAACATCCTGATCTAAACTTCAGTTATTTGAAGTTGAGCAAACCATTGAAATGGTAACACTCCACAAACCTTAAAAACCTACCCCAAAATAGATCAAATCTTGCAAATCACAGCGGCCATAAATGTAGATTGACATCTTCAAGCAATCTTTCTGCCTTTTTGAAGAAGTAATCGAGGAAATCATGTCGAGACTTCCGGTGAAATTGTTCTCTAAATTCAGGTGTGTTTCGAAATCATGGCGCTCTCTAATCAAAATAGATTAATTGCATTGCATTTTGTATGGGTGGAAGTGGAGAATATTTTGCATTGCATTGCATTTTTCGCCTTTAGACGCTTTCCATCAAGGCACGAGGCGCAAGGTTTTTGACAATTTGGGGCGCAAATAATGAAGTCACAAAATTACGAAATATCAAATGTTGACTTTACAAAAGTGTAAGAAACTTAAAACAATCCATACATCCATCTCCATCTCGATCCCGATCTCCTAATTAACAAAAAAGAGCTCATGCAATTTTCGTTGCATTGAAAAACGAGTGGAGTGGAAGGTAGCATTGGATGTGAGAGAGCAGAGAGGATGTAGCATTAATAAGTTGGGTGTGCATTTTAATTCTAATTAAGTCAATCTAGATTATCAGATTCATTATTATATGCTTGCTTTAGAATACTTATATATGGATGAACAATTTATTTTGAATACATGTAGCATTTAGCTTCTCTAGTACTTAAAATATCTTACTTTAAGACTCCCATCATTACTTTCTTGGATACTTCAATTGCTATATAAACTGCCACCTAAAGCAGAATACTTAGAACGTTCTGAGTAACAAAATGAAATATAAGAGAGAACTTTTAGAGTAGCAGATGATAAAGAACATGATCCAAGTTGCAAAACAAATATTCAACAATTTAAGAATATAAATTAAATCCAAAGTCTATAGTGTTGGTCCCGAAACGAGTATATTGAGTGTAGGGGGGGAATACACCAGTTTTTGATTTTTCAAATTAAAATCTTTATGTGAGCTCCTGAACTGAAGGGAGGTAGGGCTTCAGTGAGAGTTAATATCTTAGATAGCAATCCTTCAGTCTACACTTAGTGTTTGACTGATGGACTAATATCTTAAGTGTACGTGCGGAAATGGTGGTTTTAAATCTTACTCGTTTGTCAGAAAACTTAATGCTTTAAGTTCACTTTTCTTTAAATTAGTATTCAATATGCAATATATCAATAAGAGAATAGAGATACTGAATGAAATAGAGAGAACACGAAAGTTTCGTTTGCGTGGTTCGGAGATAAAAATTCCTACGTCCACAAGTTCTCGATGCTAATCGAGGGTTTCCAAGTAAATGGAGATTGTCTTAGAGTGATCAATCCCTAAGGATTTAGATGAACAAGAAATGTCAGATCACTCTTCGGTTACAAATAGAATCGCTACTAAGAACACTGGAAAGATAAAATCTGAAAGCCTTGAGTGTTCTAGAACTTGAGAGCTTGAGAGTTATGGAAGTTGAGAGCGAGATAACGATTGAGCGTTTGAATGCAGGGTAACCGGTGTCTAGAAGCATTTGAAGCAGAGGGATATATATAGGTCTCTCATAGAAAGTATTTGTTGTGAGATAGAGCACCATTTGAAATCTTCCAGTTAGAGTCGTGGTCCTTTTTACCATTTTTGGTGTCTGCAACAAGATTGAGTTCACCTACTGAGATTTTTTCCCAAAATGGTAACTCCTATAGGGTAGCTTAGAACTCAGTGGAGAATCTTCAGATACGACTTCTGCAGAGCTTTAGTGTGAACTTCAGTGGCAAGAACCTTTTCTTCATACTGGCTTCAACTTCAAAACTTCATGCCATAGTTTGAGTGACATGGTCCTTCAGTTTTGGGACATAAACTGAGTTCTAAGATGAACTTCAGTTACTGACTTGAGTCTTTAGCCTTGTATCTTCAGTTTGTACCTGTAAACTGAACTCCCTAACAAGTGAGTTTTAAGATAAGACTAAGACTTCAGTTTGTGACTTATTAATCTTTCAGGGGAGGTTTTGGAATCTGAATCAAAAAACTTATAAATATTTCCGAACATATAGAAATTCACAACTCAATTACTAACTAGTTGGTTCCATGAAAACATAACATGAAGCAATTCAACTCTGAATAAGAAACCTAACTACAAGAATATCAAGAAACCAAGGTAATAAGTAACTATTATTACCGATACGAAAGTAAACTAAGTACCCAAGTTAATCTTCTGTTCGGCGCTATACTCCACAAGATCTAACCTAGTTCGGCTTTCTACTCACCTACGACGGTGAGACCAAACTTCCAGCATAGATAATCGAGTACTTAGACCGCATATATGTAATACCCCACTCTTTTAATCATCGTATTAATCGAGTTTATTTATATTAGAGTTCTCATATCCGTTAAGAATTTTAAAACTCTAATGTTGAGTTTTATTTTAGGTTATTAATTTAAATCGAATAACGATTTAAACACGTTTTTAAAACGGATCGATTTAAGTAAATTGATCGAACTAATTTAATAAACTAACCGACACATTTATCTAATTACAAGAAATAAGATATGGTATAAAAGTTTAAAAAAAAATAAATAAATAAATGGTGTCTTACAACAAGGATGAATTATCTCCTTATTACAAATCTTACTAAAGAAAATCTATAGAAATAATGTGGGAGCAAAAAGTCTTCAAGCCATACTTCAAACCTTGTGAAAATCAACCTACGCGTCCTCAATTATCACCAATCAAATTGAGTGGCCAAATCCCATCTATATCAACTCTTAACCCACATCACAGTACTTCTCCCACACCATCTCCACATATATCACCTCCGTAACAAGTTTTACTCCTCTCTATATCAAACTTTATTCCTGCAATACTAAGACCAAACGAAAGCTGAGAATGAACTAGAAGAGGAGCAAACAACACCATTCAACCTTTTCATTTCAATAATCCACAAGAAGTAAGTTCTATCTGCAAATTAGTATCCTACCAGCTTCTAATGTCTTCTTCTCAAATTTCTCCTCTTATTTTTGTTGTTAGCACTTTTATGGTCATTCTGATTTCTAGCTAATTATGTCGCCTACTAACTGAGAACTTTTAGCTGAACTATACATCATTTCTTCAATCATAAAGTAAATACACGATGTATAAGCTTAGTTTCACTCTCTTTTAGCCCAAACTTTCAAGAGCTCACTGAATATGTTAAGAATTTAAGCACATGAGGCATTCAATAACTGCAAACATTAGTAGTTTCCATTACACGTATAATTGTAGATTTATATACATCAAAATATCATAAATCACCAAACAAATTAAAGAAAAGATTTAGAAATTGGGAGGGTGAATTACATGCTCGTCGTTAATGGCATGGAGGCAGCGGCGACGGCAGACCCCGGATAGACCTCGAACAGCTCCGGACAGACCTCGGACAGCTTTCGAACCACCTCGAACAGCTTCGGAGCTATGTAGCGACGCCGGCGAGGTGGCGCAGCGGCGGAGCGGGGAGCAGTAGCGCGAATGGTGGCAGCGAGCGCAGACACGGGCTGCTCACGGTTGAATTAAGAGGAGAGTAAAGTGCGGCGACGCTGGGCGTGAGGAGACGGCGCAGGGTGGCTGCCCGTTGGGAGCACGGCAGAAGTAGAGCCGAAGCGGAGGGCCGGTGGCGACCCGCTATGCTGCTCTCATAGAAGAGAGGAAGATGGAAAAGGATAGTCCACGATTTGGGGGAGGAGGTTTGCTAAGAAAATGGTAAATAATAAATAAATAAATAAAAAGTAAAAGAAAAAAAAAGGGAGAAGTGGTGAGTACTGGGGAGAGATCGAGAGTCTCTTAAGGGAGATGAAGAGGGAATAAGAAATGATAAAAAAGGAAATATTAAAAGGAAAAGAGAGAGATAGGAAAGTGGGGGTGGTTGGCGATTTTTGGAGATTTACAAGTGAGAAAGAAGAAAAATATTAAAGAAAAAGAAAATAGAATTAATAAGTAATTGATTTGGACTAGGTTCTAGATTGGGCCATTAAACATTCGGGCCGATAATTTAATTATATGGGCCAAGCCCGATAATAATACATTCTTAAAATTTATTTCTATGTTGGGCTAGCTATTATATGGACCAAGAAGTTGGGTCATTTAATTTTAATACTTGAATTAATGATATGGTTTAATTTAATTAATCTTAGTTGATTAGATTATCAAGACTTGATTAATAATTATTTGGTTATGAATTATTAAATTATTTATAATCGAACATCAACGAAGTAACGATTTAAAAGTGGGAAATTGATATTTATTTCCCAAATAATTTTATAGGGTTTAATTATCTCATTTTAAATGAGTAATGATAGCTTTAATTTATTTAATGCTATAAAACGACCTAAGATTTTCGGAGAAAATCCAAGTTTTGTTTCTAGAATATAGAAAGGATATGAAACTCTAAGAGCTATTTATTAGCTTTTAATTAGATATAGATTTATTTAGATTCTAAGGTTTCTAAGTATATTATATGAAGGTCAAGTACAACGTGTAAGCCAAGTTGAACGTGGGGGTTAGCTCGGCTTTTCTAAACTCAAGGGTGATTTAAAGCTACGGATTTATTCCAAAAAGGTGGGTTTTATTTTTCTCAAAATTATGTTTGAGTTATATAAGCTCTGATATTGCAAAATGAAATGTTATCCATGTCATGTTTTAATGTACGTTCAATTAAGTTTAATGCTCTGAAGTTAATCGATCGAGGTTTTCGGCTTGACCTAACACGTTAGTCGAAAACTGTGTACACGATGGGTAGTAGTGCAATGGGTTGATCTCCATTGTGTGCTGCTGTAATGTTAATGGGATTCTCTGGGTTTCGACCCGAAATCCGAAAGCAGAAAGGGATTCTCTGGGTTTCAACCCGAAATCTAAATGCTTAAAAAGGGACTCTCTGGGTTTCAACCCGAAGTCTAAATGTAAATGGGCTCGACAGTGGCAAGAGGTCCGGGGCCAAAGTAAGAGTAACTTTAGAACGTACATAACTGTGCACAACGAATGAAAATGATAAATGTTTTGACATGCTTAGAAGTACTTTTCGTTTTGAAACCTTCTAAGGTATGTTGTTCATGAATGGATAAAAATGTTTAGTTTTTATAAAATTGTTTATAAAATGCATAGCCCACTGAGTACACTAGTACTCAGCCCACAAATTGTTTCCAAATGTTTTCAGGTTAAGTGCCGGTGGTGACGGGTTGAGCTGAGGCGTGGTTGTTGTCATTTGATTGCTTTTATGAGTTGCTTCCGCTATGTTATTATGTTTTGTCAAGTATAGTTCGGTTGACGACCTATAACTTCTTTTGGTTATGGTTATGTCATTCTATTCGATATAACTAGTATTGTGAATCTCAACTTCTGACATCGAATAGCCTTTGGCATCGATTTGAATTGCGAGTTTTCTCGTTTATCTATTATGGTTATGTTTGAAGTATTATTCGGGTTTCTTTCCAAATCAAGCATGCCCCCCTTCTTCCCCGCTTCTTAAATCCCACCCCTAGTCGCACCCCGGCTTACGGGCCTTCCCTCGGGAATTGGGGCGTGACAGATTGGTATCAGAGCAACGTTCTTGGCTCTGAACTATCACCATTGAAAAGGTCATGTCTAGAATAGTATCTCTAGACTTTTGAGAATTCAGACAACAACCCTCAGTTCACCGTCTTACTGCGCTCGACAAGGTACAAAGTTATTTCAAAAGTTTATTGAAATGTTTATGAAAAGTGTGCACATAAAGATTGCTTTATTGCTTTATAGCATATTGCATAATGAGAAATGTTTGTCGTGATTTAACTCTATGAGTTCTATCAGACCTAAGGTATGTTTTTGTTGGGATGAAAAAGGCCAACAAAATTTTAACTCAAGGACGTACATAGTTACGTGAGTTTAATGGCATTAGGATTTAATTCCTATGCATATGATGAAAAATGAGAATGGTTTTACACGATAAATGGTTGCATATGATGAAAGGTTTCAAATGGCTTTGCATGATGAAATGGTTTCACATGGTTAAAGGGCTTTATATGGATTCACATGATAAATGGTTTCGCACGATGAAAGGGTTTCATATGGATTCACAATGAAATGGTTTTACAATGATGTTATTATGTTTAAAGAAATTAATGGCTTCATATAATGGAAGGGTTTCATATGGCTTCACATGATTAAATGGTTAGATATGTTTTACGGCTTTATGAATGCCTATATGTCTAGTCTAGGGCTGCTTGCCTCTATGACTCAAGTTATGAAATGAGATATCATTTTGGGTTTCCAACCCTATGATAAGATTCGTTATGTTGGTTTATCAAAACCATAAAAGAATGTGAATTTCTCGTAGTTAGAAATCACATTAGTTCTCAATGAGGGAATTTATGCGAATGGACTGATTAAGTATATCTTTGGACTTATTGTTTGAAGAACCATATGATAAGAGAATGTAGAAGTACTGAACATAGATTGTTATAACATAGAATTTGTTCAATAGATTGAGGATGAATAGGCTAACGTGCTGATGAAATCAGGACATATCAACTAACAGTACGTACGATCGTTTTAAAGAATGGATGAAGAAGAAATAGGACGAGGTATGGCAGAAGGAAGAGGACGAGGTCGTGGTCGAGCTAGAGGAAGAGGCAGAGGCAGAGGCAGAGGAGGAGGTCGAGGACCATTGCCACAGGAGCCAGCTGCCAACATATTTCCTGAACGTCGAGCTGAAGAGAAATTTCGAAAGGAAAAACCACCTACTTTTGATGGACTAGGTGATCCGATGGATGCCGAGAAGTGGATCCGAGCTGTTGAAAGGATTTTCGACTACATAGGATGCACTGATCTGGAGAAGTTGACGTGTGCTACTTACCAACTAACTGATGAGGCTGACTACTGGTGGGAGTCAGTGAGACGCACCATGACTCCTGAAAACTGGCAAGCTTTCACATGGGAAGATTTTAAGGAAGAACTGTATGAGAAATACATACCAGGATGTTATCGCCACAAGAAGCAAAATGAGTTCTGGAATCTGAAGCAGAGGAAGGGGACAGTTACTGAGTATGATCGAGCTTTCAACCAGTTATCCCGTTATGCTCCACATCTGGTGGACACGGACGAGAAGAGAGCTGAAAAATTTCGTTTAGGACTTCGCCATGAGATCTCAGTGTCGTTAGCTGCACAAGGAGATCTCACATACGCGCAATCACTGAGCAGGGCTCTCACTATCGAGTCATTGCTACCTCAAGAGAGGTTTAACTCACAAGTTCCACAACATGATGGCGGAAAAGGAAAACGAAAATGGGAAGATCGAAGTGGAGGAAATTCAGGAAGTGATAAGAAGCCGTGGAAGGGAACTCAAGGAACATATCCAGGACAAAACCAGCAGAACAACTATCAACAATACCAACGTCCCCAACAACGATTCCAAACTGAGAATAAACTACCATGTCCCAAATGCCAAAGGACTCATTTAGGAGAATGTCGAAAGGGAACCAATGGCTGTTACAAGTGTGGCCAAGAAGGACATTTTGCCAGAACTTGTCCGAATCAAGCAAGGCTTGTTGGAGGAGTGCCGCAACGAAATCAAGGTAATCAACAAAGGCCAAACCAAGGACCGGTAGGGAATCAGAGGCAGCAACCACAAGCTAGGGCTTATGCACTGAACCAACAGCAGGCATCACGTGCTCAAGGAAACTTAGCAGGTATGATCCATCTTGATGATCAACCTGTTTTAGCTTTGTTTGATACGGGAGCATCACATTCTTTTATCTCGAAGTATGCCTGTAGAGAACTAAACTTAGTGACTGAACGGCCTGAGAATGTCCTTAAGATAAGTATTCCCTCAGGAAGACAGATGATTTCTAGGGAGATATGCTTGAATCAGGATCTTAGAATTGGGAAACTTTCCCTCAGAATAGATCTTTACGTAATTGATATGAAAGATTTCGACGTTATCTTGGGTATGGATTTCATGGAAGCAAACGGCGCGAAGATTTGCTGTAAAGAGAGAGAAGTTTTGTTTCAAACACCAGAAGGAATCGAAGTTGGTTTCCGAGGAAAGAGGACGGGCACGAAAGTACCCGTTATCTCAGCTTTCAAAGCTATGAAGTTCATGAAGAAGAGTGGGTGTCAAGCTTTCTTGGTAAGCCTGACAAGTAATCAAAAAGATAAAATTGAGCTTGTAGAGGTACCAATAGTACAGGGATACACAGACGTATTTCCTGAAGACCTACCAGGATTACCTCCAGACAGGCAACTAGATTTTACAATAGATCTAGAACCGGGAGCCGCACCAGTATCAAAAGCACCATACAGGATGGCCCCCAAGGAGCTACAAGAATTGAAAATTCAACTACAGGAGTTACTCAACCTAGGTTTCATACAACCTAGTGTGTCGCCATGGGGAGCACCAGTGCTTTTCGTGAAGAAGAAAGACGGTACACTAAGAATGTGTATCGACTATAGAGAATTGAACAAGCTCACTATCAAGAATAGATATCCTCTTCCGAGGATAGATGATTTGTTTGATCAGCTGAAGGGAGCCAGAGTGTTTTCAAAGATAGACTTAAGGTCTGGCTACCACCAACTCAAGATGAAGAAGGAAGATATTCCTAAGACTGCGTTTAGAACACGCTACGGTCATTATGAGTTTACAGTAATGCCGTTTGGGTTAACAAATGCCCCTGCTGTCTTCATGGATCTGATGAATAGAGTTTTTCATCAGTACTTGGACAATTTTGTCTTAGTTTTTATTGATGACATTCTCATTTACTCAAAGAATGAGGAACAACATAAGGAACACCTGCGTATAGTTCTAGAAACTTTACGTGCAGAGAAATTATATGCCAAATTCAGCAAATGTGAATTCTGGCTAAATGAAGTTATGTTCCTTGGACACATAGTTTCAGCCGATGGGATCAAAGTTGACCCTGCCAAGGTTGAAGCAGTGAAGGAATGGAAAACGCCATCCAACATAAATGAGATAAGGAGTTTTCTTGGCCTAGCCGGATACTATCGGCGTTTCATAGAAGGATTTTCAAAGATAGCTAGGCCAATGACACAATTATTAAGAAAATGGATCAAGTTTACTTGGTCAGAAGATTGTGAGAAGAGTTTTCAAGAACTCAAGACCAGGCTAACTACTGCTCCAGTGTTAGCAGTTCCAGAAGGAAAAGAAGGATTCGTTGTTTATACGGATGCTTCAAAACTGGGATTAGGATGCGTGTTAATGCAAAATGGAAAGGTTATTGCATATGCATCCCGACAATTGAAACCACATGAGTTGAATTACCCAACTCATGATCTAGAATTGGCTGCAGTCGTGCATGCACTGAAAATCTGGAGACATCACCTGTACGGAGTAAGATGTGAGATTTTCACTGATCACAAGAGTTTAAAATACTTTTTCGAGCAGAAAGATCTAAACATGAGACAGAGGAGATGGCTCGAATTAGTAAAAGATTATGACTGTACAATCAACTACCACCCAGGAAAGGCCAACGTGGTAGCAGATGCTTTGAGTCGAAAGACAAAGGCCAAGTTAGGGTATTTTATTACCCAACAAGATGAACTAATTCATGACTTTGCTAAGCTCAGTTTAGAGGTTGTACACCCTCCTGAAACTGTGATAGGTTACTTAGCAGTCATAACAGCGGAGCCAGATTTGAAGGAAAGAATCGTGAGGGCTCAACGAGAAGATGAATTTTTGGAGAAAATTCGTCTTGCAACAAGATCAGGTGAACCTAAGGGGTTTACCGAAGATAAAGATAATGCTTTGATGTTTGGAGATAGACTGTGTGTGCCTCACAATGGAGAACTGAAGGAAGAGATAATGAGTGAAGCTCATGACACACCATATACTGCCCATCCTGGAAGTACTAAGATGTATCAGGACTTGAAAAGAAGATTTTGGTGGAAAGGAATGAAACGAGATGTAGCATCGTTTGTGGAACGATGTCTTGCATGTCAACAAGTTAAGGCTGTTCATCAAAGACCGTACGGGATGCTGCAACCACTACCTATTCCAGAATGGAAGTGGGAGCACATCAATATGGATTTTGTAGTAAGTCTACCGAAGTCGGTACGAGGCAACACTGCCATCTGGGTTATTGTAGACCGGCTCACAAAGTCAGCGCACTTTTTGCCAATCCAAATGACCTTTGGTTTGGAAAAACTTGCAAAGCTTTATGTTAAGGAGATAGTACGCCTTCACGGCGTGCCTGTCTCAATCACGTCAGATCGTGACACAAGGTTCACGTCACGTTTCTGGAAAGGGTTGCAAGAAGCAATGGGTACTCAATTGAATTTTAGTACTGCTTTTCACCCTCAAACTGACGGACAGTCAGAAAGGACAATACAAATTCTAGAAGATATGTTGCGAGCTATAGTCGCGGACCGAGGAGGAAGTTGGGAGGATTTACTACCTCTTGTGGAATTTGCTTATAACAACAGTTATCAAGCGACGATAGAAATGGCCCCATATGAAGCTCTGTATGGCAGAAAATGTAGATCGCCACTTTATTGGGATGAAGTCGGTGAAAGAAAATTCTTGGGTCCAGAGTTAGTTCAACAGATGGTCGAGAAGATCGACCATATCAAACAAAAGATCAAAGAGGCTCAAGATCGACAGAAAAGCTATGCCGACAAGCGTCGTTCAAATTTAGAATTTAATGTCGGGGATCGAGTATTCCTGAAAGTATCTCCTTCTAAGGGAGTTATACGCTTTGGCAAGAGAGGAAAGTTACGTCCTCGTTACATAGGACCTTTTGAGATCCTAGAAAGAATAGGCCCAGTAGCCTATAGGTTGGCACTGCCACCTAGCATTGGAGATGTGCACAATGTGTTTCATGTCTCACAATTACGAAAGTATGTTTTTGATCCAAAGCATGTGATCAAATATGATGAAGTAGTCCTAGCACAGGATCTAAGTTATGATGAGAAGCCAATGGAAATACTTGATCGCAAAGTTCAAGTATTGAGGAGCAAGAATATAGCCCTCGTTAAAGTGTTGTGGAAACACCATGGTAAAGAAGAGGCTACATGGGAACTAGAGGATAGAATGAAAGAAAAGTATCCAGAGTTATTCCCAACTTCAGTGGAGAATCTTCAGATACGACTTCTGCAGAGCTTTAGTGTGAA